>PNEQ01110483.1:0-20530 GCA_003012365.1 Medauroidea extradentata
GGGAGGCTGAGAGTGCGGTGAAGACAGCAAAGAACATCCTCTCTAAGTCAGAAGACCCTAACCTAGGGTTGCTGGCCTACAGGTCAACACCCTTAGAAGGAGGCCTATCACCAGCAGAACTGCTGTTCGGGCGAACCCTACGAACCACGCTGCCGATAATAAACCAGCCACAACGGCCAACAGGGGAAAGGCCGGAATTACAAATGTTCAGATGGAGGGACCAGAGACTGAAAGAGCGCAACAAGAAGAACTTTGATCGAAGACATGGAGCCAAAGAATTACGACAACTAGTAGTGGGAGAGAGAGTGTGGATCCGCGATATGAAGCGTTATGGGACAATACATTCATTGGCTCCCTTCCCACGTTCGTACATAGTCCAGACACACCAGGGACAAGTGCGAAGAAACAGGGTACAGTTGTTTCCTGCACCGGAAGGAAGCCAGCTGGAGGGCACCCCTACATGGGAAAGAAAGGAGACACCAACATCTACGCGACAACAGTCACCAGAGAGACCAGCACCAATGCCGGAGTCCGCAGCAGCATCACCGTTTAGAGGATTCCCGCAAGAGAAGACCAGTGCAATAGGGCCAGGTACAGGGGTCTACAAGACAGGCAGGGGAAGAGTGGTTAAACAGCCCACCAGACTGGATTTATAAATGGGAAGACATGTGAGATGACATGGGGATAGTCTGCGGGAAAATTGCCGTCAATACAAATAGATTCCAAAGTGGACATGGTAGTCAGTGATCAATCTCTGCAGCCAGTGTTGAATGTGTGTAGTGTATATAGAAGAGGAGGTGTGTTGTTGATAGCTTGTGTTGGTAAACAATACCAAGGGCAGCCTGGGTAACGGGGCCGCGGGGGTCAAGATGGAAGTGGTTAAGGAGAAAGAGGCGCGAGCCAGCACGGGATCGAGACTTGACGATTAGCCGACAATACAGTGCCAATAAACAAATTTCTGTTGTTAGTATTGTTGCATGCTGTGCTTCTGAGGGCTGGGTGGCAGGAAGCTGTGTCGAAACACTTTATGGACTAGCCCATGAATTACGAGCTGGGCTGCCCCATGATGTAAACCTCCGATGATCTACATCACATAGACCTGTTTGAACTGCTCCTTGGCCCTACGAGGTCAGCCTATGAGACTCAAGTCACATCCGAAACATGATGTCAAGTCTATTTTTAGACCCATGTAATTCGGGGAACCCCCGGAGTTTGGCCAGAGTATATATAAGCCCAGAATCTACATATTTGGGGAGTTCGCTATTGGTTGTGCTAGAGGAAAGTGTTATGCTTGTGGAGAGGGACTGGTGAAGACATCTTGGTGACGTCAAAGTCTACTGAGAGGCTATAGGCTCATACCTTCGGAGCAGTATTGGGCGGAACAAGAGGACTGGTGCTGCGGGTCGACGGACAACAAGGAGGTACGCAACGGGAGTCGAACCGAAGACCTCAGGAGTGAAGACAGTGGTGCACTCGGGGTGCTGCGCAGCACATGGTGATCAATCACCACTTTGAACTGTTAAGATTGTACATTGTCACTGTTTGAAAGACCGTTGATTGGATATATGACTGAATTTTTACTATGATTTGTAGTCTTTAACTAACTGATGGTAGACATTTTTCGTGCTTTGATTATCAAAGTTAATTAACGTTTCTGTGGCATAGCAGTAATTTTGTGAACAACTAATTGTGTTGTGAAAGTTATGGTTGTTTGCCATTTTGTGTATTTTTGTAAGCTTTGTGAGTTAGTAAATCAACAACTTAATTCAACTCTTTCATTTCTAATTATAAGACCTCTATCCCAAAGAGCTCAAAGTGCCCACATGTAAAAGTTTTTGCTTAAACATTTAACAATATCATCGTTACGTTACCGATTATGGCGAAAAATCACAAATGCATTTAGTAACTCTTATTTATGGAAGTTATTCTTGAGACTGATTTTTAAATAGTAGTACCATAAATATTACAGTTGATATTAAATAACAGTGTTACTTACATACTGATGTAAACACAAGTTTGACTCACAATAGCACACAGCTAATCCAAATAAAGAACCCTTTTCATTCATTAATTACTTCAGAAATCTTAGTTTTAATGATTATTAGAAAAACTGTCATAGTTGCATTTTATTAGTGTGATAGCGATGTTTAACTTTTTCAATTTGTGCATGATGAAGTATTCTATTTTTAACAGGAATGGCATTTAGTATAAAATCGGCTGAAATATTAGAAGGTAGATAGCTGTAGAGAATTTAATACAATCCTAACGCAATCCCAACTTAAATTGAGTATACATCTCTTCTGAAGACCTGATTTGTAAAATAAACTCAAAATATAAATATTATAAGGCCTACATTATTTGACAAAAAGATTGTATTTTCATCATATTGTATTGACAGTTTCATCTGTTCGCAATAATAACGAAGTCACAACGAAGCATAGCATATATTTACTGTCTAAATTGATTCAGCCCGACACATTTCCCGAAATTAAATTGTAGTTTTGTAATAGAAAAACTAGTCAGAATGTTTTTAAATCAATTTTAATTGGTGATATTTAATTAAACTTGTAATTGATGAAAACCTATGATGAAAACATATTCTTATTTTAATTGCATTCGAGTAGCCTCGTAACAAGCTATCTTATTGTACGGAAGGCTATCAGTTTGGTTTGTTACCAAAAGTACACAAATCTAAAACAAAAGTGCATACGAAGACTCATTTGTAGCACTGAGTCGCAAAAAAAATTAATTGCAGAAAAGAACACAATCACATCCAATTACTAAACGTTAGTTTTATTTATTAAGTGTAAAAGGAATACTATTGACTTCTGTTCCTATGTACTGTAAGGTAAAAAAGTGATAACATTGAACTATTAGGTTTTCTACTGTTGTAGTTTGCTAGTGTAGGTCTAAGAAATAGAGAGATATGTAAAATTATGTAAATGAGTATGATAAGTGTGTAAATTGACTCTTTATAATAATTTTATCTAATTTGGTGTATAGTAATAAGTAATACCAAAATTTGGTTACTATATAACAAATATGATAGCCAGAATTGAAATTAAATTGGCAAAACCAGTATATATATATACTATATATATATATATATATCAAGGGACAAGTTGTGGTTCTATCGCAGGTTGCTAACGCCTGAAATGTTCTGTATTTTACCTGCCACCAATATTATAGTGTATCTTCAAACTTTTTGAAAGGGGCATAAAATTAAATTTTGAGTTTCTTCTTTCATTTTTGTCCGCTGATAACACGTAGCTATCTCGAAAAACTAAACGGTTTCTCACTTACTATATTTGGCCCTGCATTTTTCAGTAAATAGTGAACAGTACATTATTACATTATTTTTTAAAAATAAAATAATTTACATAATGAAAATTAACAGATAGCATTATCGGCAGTATAGTTCACAAATACGGTGCAAAAATTTTGAAGTAATTTGACTGAATGGTTTTAGATTGCTAGTTAGTTTGAAAGTTTTTTGGGTGCTCTGTGTGAGTATTCGCCAATATTTCATACATATCCCTCGCAACTCGCATAACATCACAAAGTAGGGGAGGTAGCGAAGAAAGTTTAAGAGGGAACACGTGCATGGTTCCACCTCTTACTATTCCCATGCAACACACAATTCTGTATTTACAACCCTTTACTGTATTAACCATAATGTATTACACTATCCATCACATAGTCTGGACAAGAATTATGGATTTCACGCAATAACATACAGAATACAGACAAAATAGATTCCAGCACAAATATTGTTGAACAAGATTACATTTGTTCGTCATCATAGCAGTGGAAATGACAAAAGTGAGCAAGACTGATTTTAAGGATAATATAATAGTGTGGTGGTACCGTGGTTGGGACACCCTTTTTTGTAGATAAAAGTTCTCCTCTTTACAAAATGAAACCTCAGCAGTAGCATGCGGAGCCATGCACACTTATCTCAGGGGGGAAGGATTCGACACGTGTGGCAGGTTCAACTATTAATAATGTGGCCAGCATTCTCAGTGAAGTCGGTTTATTATCTGCACTTTTTCCTCTGACAAATACGATTACAAGATCAAGTTGCCCGATGCCAGCACCCTCTTGATGCAGCAATGTTCAAAACCCACCCCCTCTACATGTCTTCACAACGCCCCTCCGGCAACATCATACCATGCCAAAAGTCGCTAAAAGAATGGGGCGAGCTGTGATCTTGACGAGGGGAGCTCAACAAGATTGCCGCGCACGAGAGCGCTGACATCCGGCGACGCACCGTTTATTAACATATTCAATTACAGATGTAAGTTGACGCTTATATTTAAAAAAATACACTAAACTTTCACACTGCTGGGTAAGCCAGGCCTTGCCGAATGGACAACGTCGTTGTACTGTGGGGGGACGGCTAAGTAAACACTTTGCATACAACAGCAGGCAGCCTTGGTTCAGCCCTAACACACTGGCAGCTTTTTGTTGGAGGACCAGCATACTGGCTGTGTGGTGGCCTCTGTCATAAAATAGCTAGACTGCTACATATCAAAATTTATTAAATCATATAAAAAGAAATGTATGGGCTGGTATAGCAAAGTACTTCACAATAGAAGTACGGGTGTAAGAAAATCCTAAATTTTCAAAGCAGAAACTAAATTTGCTATTTTCACTCGAAATTATTAAATTTCAGAACAACCATGTTTTTAAAGAATTTGTTTTTCATCGTTTTAAAAATTAACTCCTGTATAGTCAATTGCATATAATTCATGTTCATCGTGAGGGTTGATGCCTTGAATAATCTTAAAATGTGGAAATTTGAAAATTGTGAATAATTATAAATCACTAAAACTTGGAATGCAAGTGTTGTAGTTTTAAGTTTTAATATGGCCAAAACACAATTTTACATTATTTTAGTACCAAACTGAATACTTTTGCCGTGTTTTTACATTAACTATTTTACCATCCACAGAAAACAATACACACGGCGGCCATGCTTTTTACTCATACTACCCTAGTCAAAACACTGAGTTTAACTTCACTTATCAGGTTACAACAGTTAACAACAAAATCACTTACAGACTACAAAACAAAACTGAGGATTAATCTTAATAGACCTACATTATTACAATTCCCAACCCCCCTCTTAATTCTCAGTTTGTTTTCAGGACACTATTTCACTCGCATGTTCTCTAAATTTAACACTTGGCAACGGCTTTGTGAAGATGTCCGCTGTCAGTCTCTCACTGGGACAGTAGTGCACTTTCACAAGGCCCTCGCTTACCTTCTCGTGTACATAGTGGAAACGCACGTCAATGTGTTTCAACCTGCGGTTCAATACCCCATTCTTCATTAAACTTAGTGCACTTTGGTTATCCACATGCAGTTCTGCTGTCACCTCGTCGCCCAGGATCTCCTCCAGAACAGCTTTTGTGTACATTAGTTCTTTCGTACACTCAGCTGCCGCTATGTATTCCGCCTCTGCCGTGGAAAGAGCGACCACTGGCTGCTTCCTGGCGCACCAGGCGATGGGGCCTCCACAGTAGAAAATGACATATCCTGTGGTGCTCCTTCTAGATTCCAGGTCCCCTGCAAAGTCAGCATCACAGAATCTTACCAGTTCTTTGACAGAGCTATCATGTTGAAATTTTATTCCCAGGTTTCCAGTGCCTCGTAGGTACCTCATAATCCGCTTGACCGAAACTATGTCCTCTTCAGTTGGGTTCTCAACACTTCTGCTGCAGCGGTTCACCGCATACACAATATCTGGCCTTGTCTTGTTGGACAGATACATGAGACTCCCTAGTAATTCTCTGTAAGGAAAGGTCTTATTCTCTCTTCCCTTTTCTTCTCCCTTTTTCTCCACCGCTGGAGTCGGGGCAGTCTTCGCTTCAGACATGCTGTAGTCTTCAAGGAGTTGAATCACAGTCCTTGTCTGGTTAAGATGAAGGCCACTTTCATTTCTAGCGATTTCCATTCCCAGGAATCTAGTGGGGCTTTTCTGAACGCTGACTTCAAATTCCTTCTCAAGTCCTTCCAGCAGACTATCAACAGCACCGCAATCCTTGCCAATCACCACACCATCATCTACATACAAGCCCAGAACAACAGATCCATCATTATTTTTAAACACGCAGGGTTCAGATTTCAGCTGACACATATCTGCAGACTTCAGGAAATCGGTAATTCTTTTATTCCATCTTACGGGAGCCTGTTTGAGACCATACAACGACTTTGTGAGATGACACACACCACTGATGTTCACTCCCTTAGGGGGGTACATATACACCGGTTCTTCCAGATGGCCATATAAGAACGCTGTTTTGATGTCGAACGTTCTCACCACATACCCTTCGCTCTGAGCCATGCCCAGGAGAGCTCGCATAGGTCCACTGTTCAAGACTGGGCTGTAGGTTTCGCCACAGTCTATGCCCTTTACTTGCTGACACCCTCGTACTACCAATCTTGCCTTGTACTTCCCATCCTCTTTTTTCTTAAAGACCCATTTACTGGTCAGTATCCGCTGTCCTGCAGGTACGTCTTCCTTTTCCACAACAGTCCACGTCTCATTCTTAATCAGCGATCTCTTCTCTTCTTCAACAGCCTCTTTCCAATGTTTCCTTTCAGGGCAAGAGAGAGCTTCTTCATATGTCAACATCACGTAATCTTCATACCTCGCAGGGATCTTTCTGTTCCTTCCGTGTACTCTTCCCTGTCCGTTCACAGCATCTCCACCAGTTTCTTTTACATTTTCAAATCCGTGAAATGATTCCTCACTGTCTGACTTTTCTTCATAAACTGATGTTTCATCCGCTGTCTCATCATTTTTCTGCTGCAATTCGTCCATCGTGTCACCAGATGCATCCTCTAACACTGGCAACATTACTGGAAAGTCTCTTACTTCTCTGTGTGTGCCTGAGTCCTCTACGCACACCACATCTCTTCTGACTACTATTTTCCTTCTCGTTACATCCCACAGGCGGTAACCTGTTCCTGTGTAGCCCACAAATATGTAGTAGCTTTTTACTTCTCGGCTTCAATTTCAACTGGTGTGTATTTATTTTTGCATACGCTTCACATCCAAATATTCTTAGGTTGGAAACATCAGGTTTTCTTCCATACCACAATTCAGCTGGGGTTTCACTCTGTCCTTTTGTGGGGCTTCTGTTGATAAGGTAGGTTGCTGTATATGCAGCCTCACTGCACAGTTCTTCTGACACGCCGGAGTCCAACATCAGTGCTCTGACCTTGTCCAACAAGATACGGTTAAATCGTTCTGCTGTTCCTTGATGCTGAGGCGTATATGGCGCCGATGTGTCTGCAACAATGCCTTCTGCCTTGCACCAGGCTCTGAGCTTCTCGTTCACGTATTCCTTGCCATTATCCGTCCGTAGTTTGTGAACCTTCAAGTCCCACTGCCTTTCTATCCTTTTCACATGCTGAATCACCAGTTCAGGAACCTCAGTCTTTGATTCAAGGAGATAGATTTCAGTAAAATGTGTGAATCCGTCGATGAACGTCAGGATATACTTCTTCTTGTTCGAACTGTGTGGTGTTATTGGCCCGACCAGATCAGAGTGTATTATTTCCAGCAGTCGACTGGCTTGCATCCGTTCCTTTTGGAAAGGAGCTCGTGTCTGTTTTGCTTGAGTGCATATTACACAGGTTGCATGATTCATGTCTTCACTCACCAATTTCATACCTTCCACGGCCTTTGATACGGCTTTGAGACGGTCTTGACTGATGTGACCCAATCTTCTATGCCAAGTAATTTCGGGATTTTTACTTTCTGCCACAAGAGCTTCAGGCACCGGGTCCTTGGCAATTGTAACCACATAAAGTCCATTTATACCGCTTCTACCTCTGAGCATCACTTCATTTTCCTTAACGGGCCTTGGTCACTTAGAGTTTTGGGAAAATCCGCGTGACGGCGCCACAGGTACCATCCTCTAGTCCATATCTCTGTCTCCCTCCCGTGTTTCCGCTCTCGCTCAGTTATGAGAGGAATTCCATAGCGCGATAAGATCTCCAGCAGAGCACTACTCCGTCCTAACGACCTAGTGGCGTCTGGTGACTGCTGCAGTGTTGCCAACCTTAAGAATATATTAGCGCGTTCTTGGAAAGCAGGGGGTTATTCGCTTCCTTTCCTCAGGCCGGGATCAAGGCTTGGCCGGGATAGCGATGGCTTGTCTTAGCGGAACTCTCTCACGTAGCCGGCTAACGATTGACATTCTTACTTGCATGGGATCTATCAAGGTCATTTACTTAATGTTCGTTACAACCTTCAGTAACGAAAAGATCATTAAAAGTTAGAAATTGATACCTGGAATCGTACCTCTTGTAAGCCAATCATAGTTCGGCGAAATATTTCACCTGGTTGTGCTATCTTTGCTTCCCATGTTTCCCTTTTCTTTACTTCTACCATGTGTTTTTCTGTTATAATACAGTTACATTTTTCTATGAAATAGTCAGCGAATAAACTGATGGAGAGTGTTTGTGCTTTGTGTTAAGGGTTGTATGTAATTCCATTCGAAAGATTAATTAATAGGTGTAGGGCCTGCCTGAAGTACAACATTTTCATATTTTTTTTCATAACTTGGAAGTTTTGCCAAATACATTAAGAATATGTACAGAAACACGAACGTATCTCAAACAAAAATACAAACAATGTAAAGATGCTCACACAGTTAATAAATTATAAACGCAAATTTAATTTAAAATAGTTCATTTATAGCGAACTTCGTATTTTAGGATTAGGCGTACAAGTCACAGGATGCTCTCAGTTTTGTCTAGCAAACGTTTCAATGAACTGCTCATGAACATAAAATATTAAAGCATTCTAAACAATGGGATATTTGAATTATGTTCTTCCTAAATGTAATGTGACGCCGTCAGTAAGAGTTTTGCTCAGTCAAAACAAATAATGAGCTCGGCATTCAGTGATTCAATAATACAAAATGTTACTGGTCAATAAGCGCTTTAAAACACAGCTTGGAAAGTGTTTAGTTACTCAAATACATATAAATCAAACACTTCAGCAATCTATTTCTATAACCTGAACACCAGTTTATGCAAATTCCGTATTTTAAGTAGAATAAATATCGGCGATGATTTACATTGGCGCAAGCCACTTCACATTTTATTTGCTGAAATGTTGGCACGTTAGATAGGTAATTGCTATATAACGATAGTTAATTACAATACACACGCAAGACATAAAATATGGCAACCAAATAAGACAATGCACACAGTGTTTTAGATAAAGTAGAGTGTGTGAATGTGTCACTCGGGCGAGCTATCAGCGAGAAGACTGCACGCCGGTTTAGCGGCGTGTGTTTATGCCCGCTCTACAGTGACGCGGATACGTAACACGGAAGCCATCACGTAAGGCACTCAGTTTTTATTTTACAGTGAAACGTAAACGTACGCGCGCACGTATACGGATTCACGTAAGTAAGCTGGTCAACTATCATCTTCCGTCTCCGTGCTTCCGTGTAGCCAAAAAGAAACGATTGTATTTTCTTCGCTACCATCTGGGTTTGAAACTTTTGAACACTTGGCGTTTTGGCGGTTAAAGTCATCAACATAATCTCGTTACTCAAAATTCATTATTATAATTGTTATGTTTATAAATACAGAAAAATGGTGCCATGAGCAGAACAGTTTTAAAAGTAAGTCAGGTAACGTATCAAACGTTGGTGCTACAATAAGAAGTTTAGTATACTTTAAAAGTACTATATTATTTACAGCTGTTTAATTTTTATGTGCCTGAACACTTGTGTACGGTTTATCTATGCCATTTACGAAATATTTATACATAATTTGACAACATTAAAATTAAATGCGAGAGAAAATTATATTATTTTATTAGGTTATAAACCTGTACGTATCCGTGCATTGTAGAATTAATACTATTATTTGGATCCATCGGCTCGTTCCGCGTACGTTTTCTTACGTAACCGTGACCGTGTTTGTCATTGTAGAACCGGCCTTAGAGGCTAGAATGTCGCGTGATGCGCTTGCTCTGTCGCCCTAGGCGCTACCGTCATTGTAGGCCTCGTACGGGCAAAATACGTCGGAAATGGGTCCGGTATAAACAGAAGTGTCAGCAATCTCAATATGTCAGCAATATCCATTTAAACTCGCAATAGTTAAATGAATTGCGTAATTCAAACATTTTGACTGAATAGTTTAGGAAAGGACATTACATTTTAGCTTACCATACAAAATAAGTAATCAGGCCTGCGGTGGCTGAGCGGACGTCAAAGTGATTAGGGTTCGATTCCCGGTGGGGTTGACGCCATAGGGTCGGATTCGTTGTGGAACTGGGCTGACTACTCGTCTCGTAATTACAAACCGGTCGAGAAGCCGCCGTTTGGAGCGTGTAGGTCTGGGTCTTCCAACGCATTGTAAAATAATACAAATAAGTGCTCAAAAATATGATATATTAGAAATTAGTTTCGAAAACAGCCTGACAATATAATCATAACCTTAAAATAGCTGTAAATTATTAACTAAAACACAATTCATTAATTCCGTCGTGTTTTCAATATCGTATCGCAATCGGAGCTCTAAAATATTAAAAACGCTCGGCGAAGCATAATTTCAACACTTAAAATCGATGGTGCAGACGCAAAACCTCGTATGTCAATTTTTGGCAGTATTTACATTTTTTACACATTGTTCCTCGGCAGTAACAAGAATGTCCAATAAATTAGTTTTTTTCCAAAACACATTTTATTGTATTGATGCAAACTAAAGGGCTGTAAAATTCCTTCCACACCAGTAAGATTTCATCTCCAGTTTATCCGCCCATCTGAGCTCTTTCCAATTGTGACATACGAGGTTTCGCGTCTTCACCATCGTAATATTTTACATTGAACAAGGAAACACGAAATAACATAAAGTTGCAATGCAAATGGTTTGCGCGAAAAGATTTCTAAAATTTGTTCCTGCATGTTTTCATTTAGTTGCCACACACATTATTTTGCAAGACTTATACATACTATATCGCCAGCAGTGCATCTTATATCTGTTATTACTGTACTGAAAATTGACAACAGCAGTTAAAAAATATAATAAAAAATCTAATCGGACACCACAACCCTGAATGTATTCTGTTGTTCCTTATCTAAATGTTTAGAGGTAAAAATAAATTATAGTGTAATGACCTTACCTCTCTTCCACTTTTTCACACTTTAACACTTTACTCCCAAACTATTTGACATGATTCTTTGTATTATTAAATTGTAATGCACTTACACCTTTGAATATATTTACCAGGCTTTAAATAAATGTTTTAACAAACTATGTAGCCGCCTGACAAGTTGTGTTAGTCACATTACTTGAACTGTTGAACTTCAGGCGATGACCCTGCCATTTTAAGAAAATCTGGTGCAGAGCTCGAAGTAGAATTCTTAGAAAATTTCTTACAAAATTAGGTACTATATTTTCAGATAATAACTTTGTGGAAAGCCATATTTTGCTTTGGTGGACAGCTTGGAACGTCACCATTTACAGCAGTAACAATGCATATTACTTTAATATAAAGAGTATTTTAGAATTTTCATTTGAAGAGAAATTAGTAACGACTTTCGAAGTTGCACAGGCCGGTGCAAAGTAACCTCACTCTACGGTATTTTTAACGTGCATGAGGATTGAAAGTACCCAACAACCCTCTGAAATATGTTTTCAGAATATCATCTGTTTCTAACCCATTGCTACAATGCTCACCAACCAATTATACAGACCCCTTAAATTAAAATTACTACCAAATTTAATTGCAGTAAAATTTCCTTTGTGTTGTAACATTGCTTTACTATCATATTTCAATACAACTACTAATAGAACAGAAACACACTAACGATAACTATTAACAACTGCATGCCAAAGTGGAAAAACTTTTAAGTTTTTTTTTTTTACCAAAATTATTGAACCAACTAGCATAGAACTCTTTTCATATAAGGCAAAGCTAATTACAGTGTATCGTGGAGAGAAAATGTTCCTGAACTGATTCTAATAAGCACTAATTATACTGTACAGGATCATACGGTAACCTACAAGCTGTCATCTGGCAATAGTTTGAAATACAAAGACCAGTCCACACGAAACAAAACAATTAACCAAGAAAGTTTACACAATAGTTTTAGCAAAAAATTATATGAAAAATGGTATCTTTTTTAGAATAAAATATCAACAAAATTAAAAAAGAATCCTATTCACAGCTTTTCAACGTGCACTTGTCTACAATGTCATATCTGAAATTTAGGACTAATCATGTCATATTTAGCAATAATTCATATTACTTAGCTTTACTACAAAGACTGAAGATTTTGTAGACTGTGTGAATATATGTACTTAGAATAATTTGTTCCAGGTAAAATATAATTTGTAATTGTGAAAATTATTTTGCCACACCTAATAGCTTACATATTCCCAGCAGTGTCCTGACATTATTACTTCAGAATGTATGTCTATGCAACAAGTTGACGTTTCAGAATGAATATTTGTCATAACATACCTACTAATTATGTACCTTTCACAACTACCTCTGTTGTAATACAAATCCATTAAGAACTAAGAGAGGCTGACCATACTATGTACATACATTTAAGTTTATCAGGCGTGACATGTTTCCTGCCACTCGTATAATCCATGTTTAATGAACACTTATCAGTAAGCTCGAACGGCAAGAATGGTTTCAGGAAAACATATGAACACTTGAAATCTTAACACACGCGTTTTACTAAATTAAAATGTAAAGCCTACATACACAAACTTCATTCACATATTTTCCAAATTTACAAATACATGTATAAATTGCATCCACATAAAATGGTGAGTACAGACAACGCTGTATACAAAATACAGCACAGTCGCTATGTTATGTTCAGAAGCTTATACTGATATCTTTCGTTTCCGGTTATCAGCCACGTTAGGTGGATCTCTGACTCTCACGCCTCTGGGTATGCGAGGGTCAGCTAACTCTGGTAACATGCACTGCATGAAGAATTGCTTCAACTTAGGAAGCATGACATTCTGCCATAAAAGTTCGTCCTTTTTAATAAGAGTCATTTCAATGGCTATGGCGATTATTATCTAAAATATACATTGGGATAAACACTCATAAAATTTGTGCATGTGCCATACCTACGAAAACAATAATTTATCAACTCTGAAAATGTTAAAAGTGATAATAAACGCCTTTACTCATGCAAACTCATACGCTTTCAGGCATTGTTTGTGTAAAACAGTTGATTTCTCCCATGATTCACTGTGTTGATGTTCCGGGCCAAGGGGTCCATTACGACGGAGTACGTTTTTCCCTCGCAAAATCATGATTTTATTTTAAAGGTATATAAAATCCTCCAGTTATACATAAAGAAATACAGAAATGATCACCGTATGAATCTCAACATGTATATACTACATATTAAAAACCAGAATGCAAGTGGAAAACTGAAGTTGCTTTAAGTTTAAAAAAAAGTACACAGATTTGTAGTGGACAGAGGACTCGCCTTTCACCTAGGAAACACGGGCTCGAACCCGATGGAATCAACTCAATTTTTGCTGTGTTTTACTGTTGGTCATTAGGTTTTTTCCCGGAGTACTGTAGTTACGCACACCCCCACTAAATCTCGTAATTACTTAATATTAATTTAAATTCATCCTTATCGGCGTTTAGTAAAAACTCGTTCGATTTGTTAGTTAAATGAAACAAATAATTTACTTTCTTAGTCTCCTCACGAACTTCAAGAACGATTTCCTCAGACGCGACTGGTGTAACCTCTTCTATTTCTTTTGGAACCAGTCATTTTGTCGTGATAATCGTCGAGCAGCATAAGATATCTTCATAGCCTTTGAAAGTTTGTTCCTTTTAGTTTTAATATAACGTCTGCCATTCTTTAATTTCTGTGGTGTCATCGCACAAAAACTTGTATTGTTTCTTGTAAAATTACATTTTACGTTGTACTTAACACAATGGCAAATTTTTGCACTAGAACAAGGAACATAGTATTACCTAACAATCCCGACCTACCACTGACAACAACACAGCACTGATTCACAGAGCATCTCATTTGAGGGCAGAAACGACCAGGGCAAGGTTAGGCAGGTAGAAATACCCATCGCGAATGTAGATGATGTTTGGCAACCCTGAAATAACGAGCTCGCTCTTCCAGCTGGATTCCCAGAAGAGGCAGGCCACACCTGCCAGACACTCCCAGACTTCCTGCCGCCACGTGCGTGGCGGGTTGCATTCGAGATATTCTGGAATTCCAGGCGCCGAGAAAACATACACTCTACTTGTAATAGCTTTTCGGTTTAAATAATATGAAAAGTGCCATTTTTATAACTGGTTTTGAAAGTCAATGGATGAAACTACTTCGTGATTGTACTCGCTTTATATTTTCATGATTTATTTATGCTTTTACATGTATACGAAAAAGACCATATTTAGCATAATGCACATTTAATACAAAATTTTTTTAACAAATTTTAAATACTTTCAATTGATAGCTTACATAGTGTACTATTGTTATCTCAAAAATTACCAATATATCTCTTCTGTTTCTCCAGAAACCTATGGCACGAAATGTCGAAAATAGTAACTTTGAGAACCTATAATGCTAAAACTAGAAGTTTTAGGAGTTAATCTTTTTGGCACAAAAGCTAGTCTATAGGATACCTATATGTAGGGATAATAATTAGCTATAAAATTTTTCGGGTCCAACAGCCTTAATCACTGAGACTTTGTCCTTAGAAAAATTCACTTCTCCCCCATTCCTCGTGATTGAACCCACTGACAAAATGTTCTTACTTAACTGAGGAACATACAGTACTTCTTTCAGCTCACAGCAGTCTGTTACTACTCTGCCTACACCCTCAGCATTCATACTGACTGATTTTTTTTGCAAGGCCTATGTCTGTCCTAACTGCTCTCGTATCCTCCAGCAGGCTTCTGTCATGGGTCATGTGGCATGATGATCCTGAATCTAGGATCCATTCAGTGTCAACAGCATCACAATTTGCTGCCAGGAAAGAAACTGGTGGCCCTTTGTTTGCCTTATTTCGGAAGAAACAGTCCTTTTCCTCATGGTTGGTCTTTTTACATACACTGCAGTTCTTCACTTTATTTGGATAGTCCCTAGCTATGTGTCCGGTTTTTAGACATGAGAAACACTTAACAGCAGAAACACTTGGTCTCTTGTTAATTGCACCAGTCCTGTGGAACCTTGCTAAGTGTTTATCAGAGCCACATTTGTAGCACTTCTTTACTTCAGCTTTAAATGTCACCACATCAGTTTCAGGTTTTGACTCAACACACCTTTTTTCTTCCGCCACCAGTCTGGTTGTCAAATTTGCCAGTGTCTTACTTTCCACAGGTGTGGATTCCCATGCACTAATGAAGTAACCATACCTTTCAGGTAAGGTTGTCAAGATCCTGGAAATTAACATGTGTTCTGGAACATCGTTTCCCAGGACCTTTAGCCTGAACACTAGGTTTTCCAGCTTGCTAACATGAGTCGCCAAATCTACCCCTGCCTAGTATTTGTAACTAAAGAATTCTTGCATCAGGTCGAACTTCTGCTGCGAAGAATCCCTCTCATAAATATCACACAGCCTTTTAAACATGCTAGACGCATTTTCACACGTAAGGATGTGCGTCAGCGGAATTCTGTCGATCGTGGAAATTATTATTTTTTGTGCCTTGGCATCCTTTTTGATGTACTCAGCATACTCCTTGTTGTCTCGCTCTGGTTCCTTTGTTCCTCCACTCACAATGTCATACAGTCCTTGTGACTTGAATAATATGTTAACTTTAAACTTCCACAACTGAAAGTCACTAGGTTCTTTTAGTTTTTCCACTAGCGAAAGTTCGCTTATGTCGTAATGAGCCATCGTCTTTTTCGTCCCGCGACCTTGATATTTTTACCGCAACTGCACTTTCTTGCACGCAACTGGGCCCATAACCTGTTGTAGTTTTAAGTTTTAATATGGCCAAAACACAATTTTACATTATTTTAGTACCAAAGTGAATACTTTTCCGTGTTTTTACATTAACTATTTTACCATCCACAGAAAACAATACACACGGCGGCCATGCTTTTTACTCCCACTACCCTAGTCAAAACACTGAGTTTAACTTCACTTATCAGGTTACAACAGTTAACAACAAAATCACTTACAGACTACAAAACAAAACTGAGGATTAATCTTAATAGGTCTACATTATTACAATTCCCAACAGCAAGCAATGCCTCTTGACATTACAAAAGAGCTACAAATTTAGTAAAATTGTTGTCAACTTATGAATGAGGCTCATTAAACTAAGGTTGCAATGCTGTGAAATTGTGGTTATGTTACCTATAATGTTGTTGTGGTACTCTTCAGAATTGGAAATTAAGGTTTAATTGGTGACATTTTTTTAAAAACATTATTCCTTGGATTTTAATCAATAGGGGACTGACCGTATTTTTAAGATTTTCAGTTACCAGCATTCAGTTCACAAATATGTAAATATTTTTTACTTGAAAATCTTAAAAAGGTACAGAACTGACCTCCTAAAATGTCTATGAACAATTAAAAAGTTGAAGGAAGTTAAATTAGTTAAAGTTGGATTTCACATTTACACAATACGCACAGACAAAACGGACAGGAGGCACAGCAAACATTTCATTACAGTAGTCTCTGAAACACATATTGAAGCAAAACTCTTACAATTATGAGTCATACTGAGATTTGAACTCACATTATCACCAGTTCACAATTCAGTTTAGCTACAAACTGAGCACCCAAATACTTAGAAAGTGTACAAAAAGTACCAGCTAATGGAGATGGCAGTATATAGAGAGAAACTACAGTTGTACCCCTCGATTAGAAACAAACTGTCACAACGCGAAGAAATATTTTCTTCCAAAATGGCAGATCTACAACAATTAACTCCAGCTTAGCTGATTTTTTGTCATAGTAAAGAATTTATTTTTAATTGGTCTCACAGTTTCTAAAATATGAAGATATTTAATTGTCTATTCATGTCATGCTACCTCGTAACATAGTGGACTATAGCAATAAACCACACTGAATTCAAAGTGATGTAATATGTTTGTAACGAGCTACCTTCCAAAATGGCAGATCTACATAATGCCCTTCCAGATCCAAAACTTAACATGACAAACTGAAAAAACATCACATTTGGTAATAAAGTAAGACAATTCCTTAAATTGGCAAATAGCTGCCATTCTGCAAATAAGCACCTAACATGGTTAAACAACGTAAATATCTATGTGATTCCTAAACATTCCCGGTGCTTTCATTCTTCATCAAATTCCATCCCCCCTCCTTCACAAATAGTTGGTAGTGTGAAAAGAACCAACTTGCAAAATGAGAATGTGATAGGCCTACAAGACTCTGGAATATCGTACTAATAGGCTGTCATATGGTATCCTTCTGCATCTTTAATGAATATCGATTTTTCGTTCACAGTAAATGGTTACAAACCTTCTATGTGTCCATTGCTGTTAGACTGAAGGATAACACGTGATAAAACTGAAACCCTGGTTAAAAACACAATTTCTCCTTTGCACACATGGAAAAACAAGTGTCTATGCGACTGCACCGGTCGACAAGAGCAAATGGGTTAGCAAGCCAAACCAGGCACACTGTTACCAAGCCTCTCATTATGAATGTGTCACGTTTTACGCTCATTCATACAAGACAAGCACAGCAATTCCAAGAAAAGTGCAAGTGATACAAGATAGTTTACAGTAATCGAGAAAGAACGATTTTTTTTCTACACACTTGATAAATTTACATGGAACATTCAAGGTATTACATGGGTTAAACATTGAACAGTTGAATTAGACTAAATACAATTGTCCTATTATCACTGTGAACTGAACACCAAAGTAAAATTTTATTGTGGACCTACATTTCATTCACTCAACATACCTACCTACAATAACTATGGAAACATTTTCAAACGTTTAAAATCTTATCACATCAAAACCCATTCTATTAACTTTACTCACAGGATGTCTTAAAAATGTTGTAAAATGCAATAAAGTGTAAAATGAGGTACTGTAGTGTTGTGGTGTAACACCCTAGAAAACCAGAGTAAAATATGGGAATACAAAGTGGAGGTTTGCTGTGTGCATATTTTAATCTCAACAAAACTTCATAACACTGTCTGTACTGAACATCACCTATGAGATAAATTGTATGCTAAGGTTGGTAATGTGTTTTTTAGTGAATGTAAGAATGGCACATAAACAGAATGGTTAATATGTTCAGGGGAAGATTTTTTGGAAATAAAAGTGTGTTTGAACATGATGAACTTACATATTATAAAGAACACATAACACTATATATTATTTAAACAACAAAATCAATAATGTTAAAAAATAAGAAAACATTCTTAGAGGCCAACACAATTAAAATTAAATATAAAATTTTTTAATAAATAAGGTTATAAACAATAAAAAGCAACATTTATTTATGTAGGTGTACCAGTAGCATATACTGTACAGTAGGTATTCAATGTGTGCTAAGTGTGTAGCCGAAGACCTGCAATTCTTGTCATTTGAGTGAAGCAGGATCTCCATGTTGAAATTCAAGCGAGAAGTAGATGAGAGGGACAAGATTAAGCGTGTGCCCAACTACAAGCTCACGTTGTTGTCAGAATTACGGTGAGGAGTAAGGTAGGAATGCTGTGTGCGCATAGAATAAGACAATGAAGTGAAGAGAGACAGAAAAAAATGTATGAGAGCGGAAGGCAAGCAGAATTATGGTGAGGAGTAAGGAAAAAACACTGCACGCGCAGCTAATTAGACAAGAGGGGGAAGCATACAGCCAATTGTAGCGTCGCAGCAGGGAGAGCAAGGCATGAAGCTCTGTTGCATATTGCTTTGCCTCCTGCTTTGTGCCTTACCATTCTGTGCCGGAATAGTGAATACCCACGCATAGAGAGCTACAGCAGCCCGGAAGTGTTCGTAGTTGAGACGGGACAAAATTTCCACCCTACATATTGTTTACAATTTTTCGTGACGGCTTATGCATGTTAATATTGAACTTCGATAGTAAATGTTAACCATATTAGTTTTCGATGGTCGTTTAACAATGTAGGAAAATGTGCCAGCCAAGCATACCACAACTACTGTTCCTAGTTTCAGAGTATAAGAAGAAGAAAAATCAGTAACTGATACTTTCCTACTCATGTTTTACAGTACAATTGCATTGCAACGACAAGGCGCACTGTTATAAACAGTGCTTTGCTATTGTACTTCCTTTATTTTCTCCAAAATATCAATCTGGAACTAACATTTTCAGACTAAACTTAGAAAAAATTACAGTCTTCTGTTGAAGTGATATCTTGTGGCTAAACTTTCTTATTTGTACATTTTGTGTCAGATCCTCTTGTAATAAGAATAACGTTTATTGCAAGCCTGATATGTAAACAGAATAAAAATGCAAATTTGCTTAACAAGAAATTATTAGAAGGAAATTCAAAATGGTGCTAGTTTAGTCCTACACAAACAAAGATTTTGTTCAGGCAGTGTCAATATTTTCACGGGGTTTATGAAAAATGATTACCTTTAAATAATAATTTAAAAAAACACCACACCTATTACACTTGTTCAGGAAATGCTACTAAGATGTAGAACTGCTCTAGTAAACAGCCCATTTCTGTGCCCATGAAAACTTTGCTGTGTACGACGAGAAACTGATATTTTTGAGCATACTAAACATAGGGGAAGGTCTTACAGAGAACCGACCATCCTAACATTGACTGTAACTGGTAAAAGGTTGTAGAAAATAGGTTAAGTTGTTACAACAATTATAATATATCTGCATTAGTGCTTCATAAGATACAGCCACCCATTTTTCTTAACTCCTTAACTGCAACATTCAACTACAGTCAATATACAAAATAAAGCTTAGCTCCGACATTCAACTTTAGTCAAACACCAAGTTAAATTACCCTATAAACACTATGTACATGGTTTTCTCGTTTAAAACTAAAAAAAAATTAACTCGTTACAAAAAACAGACTTTTTAAAAATTTTTTTACACTTTCTTGGCACAATTAAAATTTTTTTATCCTGCAGCAAAAAAGTTAACCTACATAAAATATTCATTATTTACAAAAACAAGAAAATAAAAATGTCTGAAATTTCAAAATGTGTCATCCAGTACAAACCAGTCACTCTTTTATCAATGATTTAAATGAAGGTCTTAAATGGTTATCTATAATAGATATACTGAAAATTTTTATCCAGAAATTCAAAAGCATAAATGTCACACAACTAATCAGATATAATAAATGAATTAATAATGTAATAATATTGCGCAGAGTGCGCTCTAAGTGCGGGGTTTGGGGGCACCTGGCTGCGAATTAGTGACCATGATCGCCGATCTGTGGATAGTTTTGCCAAGAAGTGTGCGACGTATCCTGTGTTCTGTGCAAAACCCCTTCCCTCCCTCCTTGCGCGTGCGCTGTGGGGCCGCGGCCGAGGCGCCCACATCGCTGCAATTTTTCTTTCTGTTCCTA
>PNEQ01110484.1:0-20531 GCA_003012365.1 Medauroidea extradentata
ACATACACATACACATACACATACACATACACATACACATACACATACACATACACATACACATACACATACACATACACATACACATACACATACACATACACATACACATACACATACACATACACATACACATACACATACACATACACATACACATACACATACACATACACATACACATACACATACACATACATACACACATACATACACACACACACATACATACACACACACATACATACACACATACACATACATACACACATACACACATACACACATACACACATACACATACATACACACATACACACATACACATACATACACACATACACACATACACATACATACACACATACACATACATACACATACATACACACATACACATACATACACATACATACACACATACACATACATACACATACATACACACATACACATACATACACATACATACACACATACACATACATACACACAGAGAGAGAGAGAGGATGTATCAGTACAGGCAGCGGTTACAAACTTTCAGAAGAGCTAGAATACACCCAGACGATGGGAAATCACATAGCAATGCATGGTCGGAAACGTTTTCCTGCGACACAAAACACAAGAAAGAAAGAACACGAAAAAAAGGAGATATGTTTATGAATCCGAATACAGCAAAACTGCTGGGAAGTGTTTGGCGGGTGATGACGATCGAACTGACCTTGGATCGCAGTTGCGTACGATGCTACACACTTTGCCCAAATTAATCGAGCTCTTCTGTGGCTTTGAAATAAACAAACTGGGCAAAATACTAGCAAATTTGAATTTGAAATATAAAATACGTGCAATAAGACATACATTAAACGTATTCACTTTGAAATTAAAAAAAAAAAAATCAATGACCTATACGAAACAAATGTAATTATACGAAACCACCATGTTAAGCAATAATTGTCCTAATAAAAAATGTGGTATACGCTGATAGCGACAGTTATCGAAATAACACGTCCTGTAAAACTAACTAATGACGTAGGCATAGTTTTTTATGCATAAAATATCGGTATTATCAAAAGGAATTGTGCGTTTTTAAAGAGTATTGTTGACATATCCTAAAAACGAAATATAATAGGATTAATGTTGTGTTCATTACTTATTATAATTGTTCCTCGTTTTTAAATCGATCACAAGGGCATTTTTCTGATCTGCTTAGAAAATTAAAAATTGGTTCAAATTAGTTGAGTTACTAAATATAGAAGACCTTTCGGCCGGTGTTATAGGCAGTTCACATTTTTAAAAGTCTAAATTTCAGTGGTTCAAAGTTGAGACTTCCACTCGTACAAGACTGTAACTGTCTGTTGTGCATCCAATTTCTTTGCCAATATGTAACAGTATATTAACATAATATAAAATGTTATTTCACTTGTTGGCGTTTTAGTGATTGTTATAGTACATTATATTTCAATTTACATGTGAAAATGTACGAGCGGTATCGATATGCCTTTTTTATAGAAATTTTCTTAAGAGAAATAATGTATTAGAATGTTATTGCTCTATCGTTATTTCGATAAGCAAACGATTATTCTCCTCAATTAATGACACGTTAGGCGTCCTCACGAGAGGCATAGGAGCTTTTTATTTTACGAAAACAAAAAAATCGCGGCGTGTATTTATAGTTCAGCGCATTTGCGTGTCTGAACAAACAGCTATAGGCATGGCAAATGAGTTACGGCGCAACAGAGTCGTTATACATGTCAGTTTAACCTTATGGGCGCAAGTATGAATATTTATGGCGTTTTCTGGATAGGGATTTGGTTAAGCGTGAAAGGACAACTAAAGCCAGCCTTCATGCGTTTATCAACATTTTTCATCAGTAATGGATCTTTACCCAACCTTTTTAACAAATACCATTCGGGCGTTGTCGTTGCAAAAATTAGTACTACTTAAACTAATAAAATATTTCCAGTATCGTACAGAAACAGATTAATAGCTTATACACGTTGTTCCTGAACTACAGGTACAGACGCAGCGAGGTAGTTTCTTACGAAATTTGAAGTATAAATTATATAGGACACTTATTACCTAGGTTTAGTATTTAGGGAGTAATGAGCCTTTGAATATCGAGTTTTAAAACCGTATGTTATTAAAATATCTAAAACGGAATTATGTAAAACGACAGTACTCTAATACATTTATTTATGTTATTAGGGTCTTCAAACTCTTGTCAAATGCTGGTTGATAATACATTTATTTATGTTATTAGGGTCTTCAAACTAGTCAAATGCTGGTTGATACCTTCAACCGTTACGAAAATAACAGGTGTGGCCACCCTCTAATTGGATTAAACTTTTGTACCGTCGAGATATTGGAATATTTGAGAAATGTTTTATCGAGTAATGTGAGCTTTGTAACAAAAATGGTCCTCTTATTGCAACTGTCTAGGAGCCATAGTTGTTTAAAATGCAAGCGATCGAATGCCAGGAGAGCATTGGCAATACTGTGTGCATGATGTGGTTTAATGTGCCCACTGCACAGGTTATTGTGGACAATCACTGTAGGGAACATTATCCACACGTCAATAAGTTCACAATGTCTCCGTCTCAACGGGTACAAATGCCGTGAGGTGATTCTTTATCCAAAATGGTGCAGAAAACATTACATATGAACAAAGTCGTATAGTAACTCTTATCACCCTTACAATTGTACGGTTTAAAAGGTTTTAACTGAAATTAATAAAACCTACTGGGAGTTAAAGAAAAATGCTGTGAATGATGTAACTTTACGTTAATTTTAGCTGTTGTAAAACTACATTGTGGAGTTCAACATTCCCTAGATCGAGACCAAAAAAAAAAAAAAAAAAAAAAAAAAAAAGGTGGTACGTACCTACCAACGTGTGTGTAACACTTGGGTATTTCTATTGATTTTCAAAGATGTAATGCACATGCATAATATACATCACCTTCACGGATCACTGTAACGTGAACTGTTTTGAGAGGATTATCATGTGAGGATGTACTTTGTTGTCTGCGAGGTATGCAACTCGCGTAGCAAGGCTGGTCATGGGAGGCAGTTGCGCGCGCATCGTTCGCTTAGCACGCTAGCGTGTGTGACAGGGTGGCATTGCACTGTTGGTGTGCAACATGGAGAGACAGTACACGTACGGAGAAGTGGCATACATGCATCTCATGTATGGAGCTGCTGGAGGTAACGCTAGATGAGTTAAATGTCTGTATGCAGACACTGTCCAGGCCATTGGATGTTCTCGTCTGTGAGCAGACGGTTACGCGAGACTGGAACATTTACAGCGAACAGTTGTGACGCAACGTCAGAACTACCATGTTTGAGGAGAAAGTTTTGAATCAAATTAGAGGGTAGCCACCCCTGTTATTTTAGTAACGGTTGAAGATATCAACTAGAATTTGATGTGGGTTTGAGGACCCTAATAACGTAAATCAATGTTCAGAGAATCGCTGTTTTACATTTTTCGGTTTCTGGTATTTTAATAATATACTGTTTTAAAACTCGATATTCAAAGGCCCATTACTCCCTAAATACTAAACCTAAGTATAAAGTATATTGATATTTTCTGCTTTATTTTATAAGGAATTACCTCACTGCGTCTGTACCTGTAGTTCAGGAACATATTGTATGTGATGTGTGAATATTTATACTAGCACAGTTGTGTGCATGATACTTATTTAGGATAGATTATTTACCTTTCGTCGTACGTTTAGAAACTCTGAATAAACATAGAAGAGTTTTTTTAATCGATTTGATTATAGGCTAGTAACTTGTGTTGTGGGTTTTATGTTTGTGTAAATATACAGTGTCACGTATAGGGACTGAATATGAATAAGACTATTTCCTGTTATAAAAATTACGTCGCATTTGTAAATTGACTAGTGTAATTATTGGAATATTATAAGGTCCACAGCACGCGTTTACCCAAACTATACCCCGTGTTCGTATCCAAAGTGTGTGGGGTCTGTAACATCAGCATTCGCAGTTAACGATGACTGTGTGTTCGTGACGTCTAGTTGTGATTGAGGGCGCAGGCCTGCCCAAGAGTCGTTAGCCGAGCTGTTATTGTTCTGTAGTTGTCCCTCGACCGAGCGGTCGATATCTTCGCTGCAGTGCCGCGTTTTCGGAAACCAGCTGAAGAATCTACCAGCAGTAAATATTTTGGTGTGTACTGATGTAAACTAACTGAGCGAATTTCTGAACACGCTGACAGGCTATTTATTTTTATTGCGAACAAGGTGGAGCAGTGGTAAAACACTCGCCTAGCATTTGGGAGGACTCTGGTTTGATCCGCGGCTCCGACCATCCGGATTTCGGTTTTACAGGATTTTCCGCAATTAATCCAGGCGATTGCTGAGACGAGTTCTAAACAGGCCCTAGCTGACTCCTACCCCCCCCTCTTTTTCCCAAGGGTTTATCTACCAGGGCCTTGTGCTGTTCAAGGGAACTTAAAACGCCATATTAATCATTTCTACAAATGCAAAATGACGTTAAAAATAAGTGTCGTACAGATATACAGTTCGAGTCTTTAATATATGTTAACCTAGCGGGAGTGCGTTCCGAAGGACAAATAATTAAGGAAACACATATGCGACATTGGACCTAATGTGATTCATGAGGGTGGTATACTGCAAGGTCTCAAAGGTGGAGATTGAACAAGTGTAAATGCACCATAAAATGACAAGCACGACAGTGTGTCAGGCTGCCTACCTCCCAGGCATCAACGCGTTCACTTTCAACTGAATATGCGATTTTTGTGGAAACGGTCGAGATTGGAGAACTTACTCCCAAGGCGACCTTTTTTTTATTCATTTTTCGTGCTTACCGATTGCGTGTCATGTCAAATCGCTTTATCGTGCATTTACACGTTTCAGATTTCTACCTTTCAGTTCATATACCACTTTCATGAATCTCATATTTGTTTTCCTCATTATTTATCCTCAGGTTTGAACTCCTCTGTATTTATGAACAATGCTGTCGGTTTTAAACAAGTAGTGTTTTCTACTGTGCATGTACGCTCTGTGAGACGTAAATTTTCAGTTACCTTGACCGTTTGACATTCTTTGGCTGCGTAATTTACAAATACTTTCTTGAATTATAAATATTATTGCAATATTGTGCTTGAGAATTCATCAGTTTTAGGTTCTGGTGCATGTCCACCGGTTCTTCCGAAATTTCATGATGGTTGACCCGTTCCTATGGGGTGGACTCTGTGAGTCCACGGAATGTGAAGAAACGTTAACTTTCCTTTCCGAACACTCGTCGCACACCGATTGATCCATCGGTAAGCTTCTGAAAACGCGGCTGTTGTTGGCTTTGTTGGCGAACTGAGTTTATCATACACGTTACATTTAAATCTTCAGGTTTTTACAAGAAAACATAGAAAAACGCAAGAGGAATTATCGACGGGAAGATTTGCTTAACGACATTGGTGCAAGGAAACCAGAAAATTAATTGTTACAGGACATTCGGAATAAAGTGAGAACTAAAAATTTAACGTTTGAAAGATATCACTAGCCATTGCTGCATACAATTCAACATTATTTCTAGTTGATTTACTGCTTGTATGGTTGGCAGCGAAATTAGGCAAAATAGTTCAGTGTATTTTCTATTTTAAATTCAACAATATTGAAATAAAAACAACCAAAATCGACATTGTTGTATTTTATATAATTAATGAAACTATTTTTTAAAACAAACTGTATGGATTTATACCGACAGCATAATATTTTTACACGCGCCAACATCAAGCGACGTGTCCAGAGAGGTTAGAATTTCCCGTCGTTAGCCGTTACGCGCGGAAAGATACGATTTGGCTGAAAATAGAACTTTAGCCTATAATTACGCATGATTACTTTGAGTGGCCACTGTGCTTACCTGTACAAAAGTACGTGTTCTGACAACACAATTGCTAGTGCATTTATGATGTGCGTGTGTGAGGAATTTTGATGTTTACGCACACTTTCAGAACGTGCGTCGGCTCGTGAACATGTTTTTAGGTGATGTCGCCGGCCTCCGTAGCGTCGTCGGTTGGGCGCCGGTCTACGGTGCGAGAGGTCCTGGGTTCGGATCCTGGCTCGGGCATGGATGTTGTGTTGTCTCTTCACCTCAGTTCATCCTCATCGGCTCGTTGTTAAAAGGCTTTAAAATCCTCTCGCCTCACTTGTTATGTGATATCGTAATAAGTGAAGAAGAGAATGAAAATAATAGCTTTACTTTATGACTTGAGATACTTACATAGGCAGTTCGGGATAAAGTTATCACTCAGAAATGTCCTGCTAAAGCTCTATTTTTTAGCCAATTCGTATATTTCCACTTGTAACGACTAACGACGAGAAAAATCTATCATCCTCTTTGGACACGTCATTTGTTTACGCGAGTCAGATAAAATGTACAGTCAGTTTGAATCGTTACAGTTTGAGTTTTAAAAAGTTTATTAATTATATATCATACAATTATGTCGATTTCGGTTGATTCTGTTTTAGTATTGTTTATTTTAAAAAAGAAAATACACGGTACTATATTGCGTGACTTCGCTGCCAACCATGCAGGCAGTAAGACAACTATAGTTGATGTTGAATTATGTACAGTAACGCCTAGTGATATTTTTTAAAGGTTAAATTTTTAGTGCTCAGTTTATCTGGAACGACCTATAGTACCAATCAGTAGTTAGTGAAGCCATTCTTCTATGCACAAGCCGCCCAACTCGGCTCCCTCTGGAACACCTCGTGCTGCACTAGATAGCGGTGCTGTAACCCCACCTGCAGGCGAGAGAGGCGGTGATAGGTAATCCGTAGACTGAGGGGCCGCGTGTCGTCGTGTCTGCGGCCGCAGTTTCACATTCCTCGTGGGACGGCGTGGCGACTGGGGTCTCTGGGAAACCGGCACCCCGCTCAGGGGAACAGGTAGAGAGAGGGCTCCAGCCCAAGGTCGTGCTGGTATACGAGCCGGCTGGAGAGCTGCAGTTGTTTTGCTTTCTAAACGCGTCGCACGGCGGCGGGCGGGGCCGTGCACTTGCGTACTCTAGGCTTGTACCCTGGATGTTTGTCACATCCCCCACTCCTTGGCTGCAAACGTAAAGAGTTACTGATCTCGTGTATCTACGGCAGTGTTGTCACTGTATTGAGACGTTTTTTTTGTACTAACCGAACTAATCGGAATCGCCAGGGGATAACGTAATCTCAAGTGAAGTGAAGAGATTTCGGTCAGCACTTGAAGGTTCCTATCTACCTGCGCTTGAAACGCATTGCAGCGAGTTACAAGTAATCGTATTTGGAAGAAACATCTCAACGCGCATTACGTTTGTACATCTATGAAAGGAAAACACATTTCAAACAATGTTTCTATTAGTTTAAAAATTAGAATCGCTTATTGGAAACACGATTTTCGAGACTCTCAAAATGGCTAAAAACAGCTTTTTTAAAACTGCCGTATCTAGTAAAATTCCAACCGGATAAAAAAAACACAATAATATAAATAGGCGGTGTGGAATTTGAACCATAAGTATCGCAAACAAAATAATACGGTCACCGCTTAAAGTCCCATAGGAAAATAAATAATAATAGCAAAGCGTTGCGCGCAATTTGCTGGGTTTGCGTGTATAGGCGATAATGCATTACATACGCCGACCATCGGTTTTGTGCCTCACATACACCAATGCTGCCTACCTAGATAAGAACCTTAACATTTAGGTATTAAGCGTTGATTAAGGGTGGCATTGTGTGAATATGGAGCAGCGCCGGAATGAAGGGGCGGCGAAAACTGGAGATCCCTGAGAAAATCAACCGTCCAGCGGCATCGTCCGGCACGATTTCCATATGCGAAAATCCGGGGACCGACCCAGCCGGGAAATAACTTCAAAAACACTCAACATTCCAAATAGTATAGTGCGGTGAGAAAGAAACAGAAATAGTTTATTCAAGTTGTAAAGAATTTTCCCAAGAGAATAAATACCCGGGTAATAAACTGAATTAGATGTAATTGTACGGTTGTTTGAGATTTTGGCTCCAGTGGGGGGCTGGAGCTAATTTTCCTCAATAGACTGTTTGGCACTGAAGGGTAACGCTGACACACGTTAGGTCCATTTGCGTCAAACGCTATACAATTGTATGAATTACGGTACATTACGCGCTAAAAACATTTTGTAAACAGTTTGAGGAAAATATAGTTGACTATGCATTTCTCTCTCACTGATTACGAACTGCATTTAACTAGTAATGCAAATTTAGCGCAAAAATCTTAAATACCTTAATATAGGCCTTACATAAAATTCGTTCTACAAGCAATCATTTTTTATTTATACTATCAAGAATGGGTACATCTGGGGTATGGTGTAATCTCCAGCACAATAAAAGTATTCCCATTTAAAACAAAAAACAACAAAAAAAAAACACACCCTGATTCACCGATCCCTATCGTAGCGTATAACATGATCAGTCTGTAGTGTTTGCGCGTAAACTCGTCTAAGAAGCCGGCTATTTTCTAGACTTCTCAGAATTCTGGAATAGCGCACGATCAAGAAGTCCTTTTGGCGCAAGTGCCGTTAGTTACAGACCATCCGCCTGGCAGCCTTTACTTGACCCCGCGACCTTGAATGAGTACCGCTTCATTGCGCAGAATTGCGCGAAAGTGAAGATCTGCTGCGCTGTAGAAGTGAAGTATTTTTATGTCCTTTTTTATACCTTTGCAACAATGTGGAAGGGGCAGTTTGCACGTGTAACAAATTATACGATTTTAGTTTAATGATGACCTTGATTTCAAATGAGTAGGCTACAACTTTGTAATGCATTCAGCTGCACAGATATTTAATTTTATTTTATACGGTTATTAAGGATTGTAAAAAAATTAAGTATTTTATTGGGCTCGAGTAGCGTAATGAGTTCTGTTGAATTTGTCCGCTTGTCGAGGCCGCGGGCTCCTATTTTAACGGTTTTGGTAAGTATTACTATTTAAATCCTAAATGGAACAGTTATCGTTAAAGATTCTCAGAGATGTGTTAAAAATAGATTTTGCGATGTAGTCTAACGTGTGTGTGTGTCTATATATTATCGTCATACCGGCGTAGACCGTCATAGCTTGCTCAATATGTACACAGTAACCGCGGTGGCCGAATGGTCAGACCATTCGCCTCCCACCAAGGCGATCTGAGTTCGATTCCCGGCGCGGTCTGTCCCCGGATTTTCGCGTGTGGGAATCGTGTCGGACGATGCCGCTGGTCTGCGGGTTTTCTCGGGGATCTCCCATTTCCCCCACCTATTCATTCCGGCGCTGCTCCATACTCGCCCCATGTCACCCTTCACCAGCGCTAAAGACCTCGATGTTGAGCGCTGACCAACATATCTCTCACTCAATATGTACACCTTGCTCAATAAATTATCCTCTTTTCTCCGGATTATCAAATTTGGTCACATGTATTTCCGTATAGGTCATTCGGAATAAAGTAAGCACTAAAAATTTTATCTTTAAAAAATATCACTAGCCGTAACTGCATATAAGTCAACATTAACTATAGTTCCCTTATTGCTTGTATGGTTGGCAGCGAAGTGACCCAATATAGTTCCATGTATTTTCCTATTTAAATACAACAATATTCGAACAAAATATACCGAAATTGACATACTAACATTTCATATACTTAATAAACTTTTTTTTTTTATCCCTGCGACCACGCAATTTATTGTACACGCTCAAACATTGACGTGTCCAGTGATGTTAGACATTTCCTGTTAGTCGTTACAGGCCAAGGATACGGATTGGCTGAAAATAGAACTTAGTCAGGGCTTTTTTGAGTGCTCACTTTATCCCGAACTGCCTATATCAGACTCTACTCTTATATTATTATGGAATTTTAAGGTTAAATCATTTAGACCTAAAAATCAAAGAAGACATAATAAATGGAAGTATTATCCCCTTACGTTACTGTGTTCATTAAATCGAATTATTTATCTACGACCGTCTTCACGTAAGTTTATTCAGCGGCTTTTTATGTATAAAACAAATAGTAAAACATAAACCACTTCAGTATCAAACAATTACCTGGCAAAATATCAGCGTCATTTCCTGCTGTAACAATACCACGGTATGTACTTTTTTAGGTATGCTGATGAAACAAGTGAAGAAGAATTGAAAAGGATAATAGGAAGTTATTCGTGTTTGGTTTATCATCATTATCAGCTTGATGAACACAATACCATTTACGCATGTTTCAGCTGCCTGGGACCTACCATTTTCGTTCACAACTACTACGATATGTACGCAGATTGCTAGCAACATATTGATCTGCGAATTTAACATTATTGTACTTGTTTACTGTGAATGTCCACCATCGTCTGTTGTACGCTGCACACATCGCATGGATGTTCGCATGTTTGCCTATGCTCTAGGCTCTGTATGTTTGCGCGAATATTCAAGTGTGTTTTGAGCATAAACTGTATGCCCTAGACAGTTGCAACAAGAAGAGCTTTTTTTGTTACATAGGACTCAATTCTCAATAAACCATCTTCAAAAGTTCGAAATTCCTGATGGTAAAAAAGTTGTATGCAACTAGAGGGTAGCCATCCATTTATTTTCATAAGGGTAGAAGGTATAAGTTGTATCTGCTGTTTGGTTTGAAGGTCCCAACAGCATTAAGCAATGCTGAAAATATTGTTTTTTGTGTCATTTAGTTTCCAATATTTTGGGGAAATACGATTATAAATTTTGGTATTCAAAGGTTAGGCGAAAAATCCAAAATATAATTTCTGCTTGTTTTTTCATAAGGAATCACCTGCCAGTGTTTGTCGGTGTTATTCAGACTCAGCGTGTATAAGTTGATATGCGTTTTAGCGTGAGCCGTATAAGTCTTTTAAATATATTATCCATAGTAAGTGGAGTGGTTAGTACTTGCTTAAAAAAAGAAATTTGCTTGGGTAAAGCGGCACTTGACTCTAAAAGAACTGTTAGCAATAAAAATGTGCTGGCGTGCCAGGAATGAACTTCTATATCGATTTGAAACGTATACATCCTCGTGCAATTTTGCTTAGTGGTGTAGCACTCAGACTATTTTTTAAAAACTGTTTTCAAGAGTAAGAAGGTGTAGCAGATATGAATGATTTCCTCTTTTAAGGACAAACTCCTCCGGTTCTGGCTGCCAACAAGAAAAACAAAGTGTGTATGTATGTGTGTATGTATATATATGTATACATACACACACGCGCGCGTTAGACCACATCATAGATATACACACACTAATTATTGTCTTAATGTAACAATCTGGGAGTCGATAATATTTTTTGTCATAAATTAAGCTATATAGTAGAAAATGTGTTCAACGTGTTTATGTAACGGTTTTTTTTTATATATGTTCACTTTTAAGGAAAATAAATACTCGCTAAAAAGGAACCCGTGGCCTTAAGTTGATAATTATGAGCATTTACCGACGACCTGTGGCTGTGATGTAATTAGTAGTCCAAGTCGTCTGGAGGTTTGCGTGCCGCACGCAAGTTAACAGAAATGGAAAGCGCGACCATTTATTTGCTCGTAAATGGCCCCGTAGATATCTGTTAATGTCGTCTCTAAATTGCGATTAAGAAAAGTTGCGAAGCTTTGTGCGACAATAGACATTAACATACTGTATGCACGGCGATTGTCTTGCACTGTGGATGCTACACAGGTTATTCAAGCAAACACCAGGTAAAAAACACCATCTACAACGTGTGTTCTGATGCGGAGTGTAGTGTTGTGACAGAAACGTCCTGTTGAGTACGGTTAAAATTTTGTCCGCTATAGCTTAAGTTTTTGTTAGATTTAGTTTTATGTACGCGCGCACTGTTTGGGGTTTTTTTAGGCTATCATGTGACGTCGGTTTATGTTTGTTCGAGGAGCAATCTATTTTTTCAGTTTTTTAAATTTTATTTCCCTGTCCATTCCATTGCGAACAAGATTAATTTAAACCGCTACATTACGGTATGTTTATAAGTCACACCGCTCCACTTTTTATCTTCTTATTCCTAATTAACAGAAGGAATAGCGAGAATGTTGAATAACCTAAGTAAAATCACATAATATCTAGTTGCATTGTACGATCAGCCGTTTTGGTTGTCTAAGTTGATTTGGCAATTACTAGTCCTTTTAATTTAAAACATATACCTTAACATGTAAATCCCTATAATTGTTCTCGTCGGAGCTTGTGGGTAAGCAACGCCCTTAAGACTGCTCAACAGCAATACACACACACACACACACCCCTATATATGCGTAGACACATAACATACATACACACACGTGTGTATTTTTGTTTAAAATAGTGTTTACCTCTGATTGAGTTTTCATACAATAAAGCATTTATTTTCAATGTGCACAATGACGTCGGTATCGAAATTTTACTGTTACTGGAACTTTGAACTCGCCCATAATGTAAGCTAAGTCAGTTAGGCTACAGAATGTACGAGCTATACTATGAGCTTTCATTAATTTGCTCATGACATATTTTTGCTTGAATTATCTAATGTGTGTTAAGTTTTTATAGTGGGTAGGTTCCAATTACCAGCTTTATATTTCAGTATATTATTCCGCCAAAAAAAACTTAAAGAACAATTTTTGGTACGAAAATGCTACCAGAAGTTATTGTCCATGAATTGAACAGTGCTTATTTTTTTCTGCGGATGAAAAGGAGCTTTAAAAGCAAGTTAAAAGTTAATCCCCGAAAGCAATGCGTTGCTATTAGTCGTAAAAGCATTACCTCGTTCATAGCGACCTGCCTTTCTTGCCCACGTGAATGAGGAACGGGTCTTCGAACTGCCTCGAAGCAGCATAACCTACTTAAAACTCGCCAGCCCTGTGACGGAAGATGCCGTAAGCTAGAGCAGCTCAAGGCAACCCGGTTAGTAGCTATTGCTTGGAATTCGCCGTATAACCGGGCGGAACACTATAAAGCGGACATTCCTGTCGCTTTACTAGTTATAACATAGGGCATTTAGATTGTCTGTTGTAACGTAGTCCTTAACTTACATTTGAATGAGTCAGATTTCGTTCGGCTGCGCACTCAGCGCGTTTGTCATTGTTAACATAAATATGATTTGTGCTAGTTACTCTTTGGTATGGATACACGTCGGATCCTGGGATAAACGAAGCGGGACGGAGCAGTAGTTAGATTTTTACACTAATTGGAAGTTACGACTTGTGTGTTCCATTATTGTCTTTGTTTCATCTCTTTTAACAATTTAATGTATTGTAATTATGTTTCACGTTGTTTGGTTAGTCTTTTTGTTGTCAGTCATATACTTAATTTACAATCATTTTTGCGCACAATAAAATGTATTGAAAATCAATATTCTACGCCAACGCATCTGTTATACAATCTGATTCAAGACGAGCAAAAACTGTCACACAAGCCTTCATTCATTTGGGCCAAATACTGAATATTTACAGAGTAATTAGGAAAATTGGAAACGTCTTTACAGGAAGGATGGATGAGTGACATTGTTTGCCAAAAGAGTGCACAAACAGGTGAGAACTATCTTCGCCTGTTATGCAAACCGACATCAAAAGACAGCCAAATGCGACTACGACATGTACGGATCATAAGTGTGTGTGTGACCATGCAAGTGTGGACGTACACGGAAACATCTTTGGTCATATATTGTAAGCTTTTTAAGCTCATTGTGATTCTCAGCTGTAAACATTGCGGCCTGGTAATAACTGTATTTACTTCTGCAATGTTTTATGAATACCAAATACCCTGCACGGAGGACAAGCTAACGGCGGGGAAAGTGGCCTCAGTATTCTCCGCATCTGCGCTGAAGTGCAGGTGTATAACGCAATGTACTGGCGGATACGATGTCTACACTATACTTCAAACCTTCCAGCTCGCCAGGATGGTCTTGGGTCGAGACCTACGACGTACCGTCCGCCGTTAACCGAGCCTTCCATCGTCAGCCTCCGATGTCATGATGATGGTGAAGTCTCGTGCATCATCCAGAAGTAACGTAGCTTAAATAACTAATCAGTCGCCTCCTTTCAACTTAAATATTGTAGTATAACTTTCTAGTAATGTGTAATGTTCGTCCGTGCAGATTAATAAAGCCAAAGTAAGGTTAATTATACTACAGGTTAGAAAGAAAATGTGATTTCTTACGTGAGATTTTGGCATATGGAAAAATTCTTCCGCTAGTTTCGCTGTTATCGCTAACGGATGTAATAAAATACGAGACCGTATACTAAAATTAAGTTATATTTAACTGGACTTGGCAAAGAGAAAAGTCATTTATTTTTATTTTAAGGTGAAAACAAACCAATTTTGGATTTTAAATTATGAACTTCATGTAAGTTTCAATTCACGAAAGCTGTGTGATTGGTAAGTTTACACAACTTACCGATACCAGCGGTCAAGCGGCAGAAATTTTCCCTGTGCCAAACTTTTAAAATTGATCGTTCCAACTTGTTGTAGAATTAACCTAAGCCAAAGTAATTATAATAAAGCATTTCATTAAGCATACTGGCAACATTATTCTCTTACCTAGGTTGATAATGAAGTGTCTTGTCTCCGATAACCACCCCTGTGACTCTTTGGTGACACTACCAAAAGGACAGTTATAACATTTGGTGGAGGCGCCTTCCGCTCCCCACATCTCACTGACAAGCCACCATTATTATTTTATTCGTCATATTTAAAATGTTTTCAATAACTCTGCAAATATTAGGATTAGATTTACTTTTTATTGCAAATTTTCGCTTGAAAGTGGTTGCAACTCCTGGATCAGCGACTGTAACTATCGTTCTATTGTAGGCCTTTTACAAGTATCATCACGTAACTCTGTAGAGTGATAAGCCCAGGTATGGATGTGTTGTTTTCTTTACTTGTTGCGTGTGTGGTGAACTGAAAAAAAAAAAGTGACGCTGTCCTAGCTGACACTATCGGTATGTTTCTGTAGCCTATCTGCTTGTACTGGCGTGATAGCGGTACGAAACTTTCACAGAACTTTTAAAAATAGGCCATGTTTCGTAAGCCGCAGCTTGCGCAGTGGGTCGCCCAAGTTGTGAACTTCCTCTAAAAGTAGGGAGGAAACAACACGAACCGGTCCCTACTTTTTAAAATAAATTATTTTATTTAACTTTGACTGCTTGTGCCCACCTACCTTAAGCATGGATTGTGTTGTCGCAGGACTGATTATGTATTTGATTTCAAATGTAATGAACGTGTATTTTTCAATTGCTGCAGAAGCACGTTATTCACGAAAATTCTGTTTTACAGCAAACGTCATTTCGTAGCAGTTTAACATGGCAGAAATCCACTTTATCGGAACATACTAACTGAAAATAAACTAAACTTGCTTTGATAGACTGTTGAAAACGTGTAGAAACATTGGAGTAACATACTTACGATTTAATTTCTAAACTAAAACCATATGAATTGTGTCACCGTAAAAGATGTCAGGATTGAAATTTAACCAAATTTAATAAAAATATTAATACATTGTCGCGTTTCGTAACCATTTGTGCATTCATTGAATTTAACTTCTGTGATTTAATTTTGAGGTTTCTTGTTTCTTTGTAAAGATTTGTACACGCGAAAGAATTACTGAATGTGCATAACTAACGACTGGAAAATAAGATTATTTTTGTCTTATAAGTCAATCAGTTATTCATAGTTTGCTTCAGCAAACAGTTCTGATGTACTTTGTGAATTTTTCCGCGCTGCCTTGTTACAATTTGTCGGAATTGCGATAAAAGAAAATCTTAAATACCAATGTGATCGCAGTTCCTTATTACTGCACAAATACGCGGAAATAAATTATCATGGACTTACGTAAACTTCACGATGCTATGAAATTCTTGATTTATAATCAGAAAAGAGACATTAATGAATGTACTGTCTTTGAAGAAAATATTTCTTTACACGTATCTTGTGGTGCAGTGCTCCTTTACGTTTACGTGTACACGATCTATAATAAACGCCTACGATTTTGTTGTGTAGGATATGGGTAATTCGATTAAGGCCGTAGGAGTGATATGTCTTAACGAACACTTGAATTGTGGTTAATATATTTAAAGAAGTTTTGTTTTGCATAATATTTAGTCCCCTCGTTTACCGTTCATTAAGTAGGAAATGGGGTATCGTGTGCATTAATTACGACTCGTTAGTTTCGGGATATGTAAGTAGCTCAAGGAGCGCACGTACGATAAGGAAAGCTTCAATACATGTGACACGTTTATCGCTTTTTTTGTTGGGCAAAATACGCTGTTAAAAGTTACTGAATTATAGCCTTCTTATTAATCGAACTGAGATAAAAGCAACGGAAGTGTTCACATTTACAGTTTGGTAGTTGTACAGAATATAAAAGCTTTGAGGCAATATATAATCTCTTGCGTTCCTATGTATCTCTAGGTCGTTGCGTCAGGAAAAAATAACACGGGTGTATTATAAAACTACTCCATGCACCTACACGTCTGTTTGAGCTGTTTACTTTTCAATGCAGGAACTTGAGGATTGTCGCATCACAATTTTATCTTGGGCAATAGAATTATAGGGTTACAGCCTAAGGTGGCTCCTTAGCTAGGTTGCGTTTGTGCATGTGAAGCACACAACCGATGTATCCCTAAGAGTGCCGCTGATCGGCGTATGTGATGCAGTAACTCTTCTACGTGCAACTGGCGTGCATTGATTTACTACTATTCTCTTTCCTGTGGTAGTTGAAGTGGTGACCATATAATGTTATGGTTTGAAATCCAGCGCATGTTTTTATCTACATGTATTTCGAATCATGCTGGTATTTTTCCCAATACGGTAGCCTCGAAAAGCAATTTTTTTAGAGACCCAAAAATCATGTTTCTGATATGCGTGTCAAATACGGAAATTACAGAAACATAGCTTGAAGTTTGTGCTCTTTACGTAGATATACCATGTAATGTATGTTAAGTATTTTCATTAAAAAAAGGAACAGTCGTAACTCGCTGGAGCACATTTCAAGCGCAAATAGCCATGTTTAGGTAGTCGCCGACGGAAATACTGTAGAACAGGTGAGTGCCTTGCACGTAGAGGCGATGAAGCTCTTTATGAGAAAGCAAGATTTGTCCTTAGAGCCCGTGCGATCCTGTCTCTTCGGTTTCACAAAATAGTCGCAGCCAAGCGGAACCCTTAAGGTTCTTTCTTACCTATGTAGGCTGCGTTGATATATGTGAGTGACGTCGGTCGGCCTATATAATGCATTATCGCCTCTACAAGCAAACCCAACAACTGGCGCGCAGAGCTTTACTATTTTTAAATTTCCTATGGGACTTTAAGCGGTGACCATATTGTTTTATTTGCGATACTTATGGTTCAAATTCTAGCGCCTATTTCCACTATTGTGTTTTTCGAATCCGGTTGGAAATTTCCTAGATACGGCAGTTTAAAAAAGCTGTTTTTAGCCACTTTGAGAGTCTTGAAAATCGTGTTTCCAATAAGCGATCCTAATTTTTAAACTGATAGAAACATTGTTTGAAATGTTTTTTTCTTTTCATAGATGTACAAACGTAATGTGCGTTGAGACGTTTCTTCAAAATACGATTACTTGTAACTCGCTGCAATGCGTTTCAAACGCAGGTAGATAGGTTTCACGATAATTATTTGTAAATACTGAATGAGAGCAAATATCAAGAAACTGTTGTACACTTTTGTTAAAAACAGTGCATACTATGTTAAGTAATGTTTTCAAGACAAAATACGCAATATTTTGAACTAATTATACAATTTAGGAAATTTTCATTAATGAACTAATTAGCCAAATATATATAATTTTTTGACTAGAAATAAATTAGACTACACAGTAAAATTAATTTAAGACAAAAGTGCGCAACAGTTTTTTCGATATCAGCTCTTGTTTAGGAATAAAAAAATAACTATCGTGAAAACAGGGTGCCTCAAGTTCGGTCAACTGCAGAAAAATCATAGTTTAATATTTGCATGAAACAGTGTTAGTTTTGTAGATGTTACTTACGAGTACATTTTCATCTTACTAAAAAAATTAGCTTAGCCAGTTTCCTCATAATGGCATTTCAAAGTAAAACTTTGAATGTTTTTACTTAATACACCCCCGGAAAATCAGTGAACATTATGAAACGAAATAATTCACAATGAAACTACATGCCATGGGCTAAGGCTTTAAGCATATAAAACTCACTACAAGATACTATTATGTTTTAAAAAATCTTGCTATAAGTCATAAGAGTGACCTTGAAGTGCGTATCAAATGCCACGTGCCAAGCACTGACCTGGGGTGCAATATTTCCGCCGATCCATGTTTACTTTGGGACTTTAATTTTATTGGTGGAAAGTCTGTAGCAAAGTTCACTGCACGTTTATGATTTTCACATACTTCCGGTTAGTAAATTTTCAAGCACAGCAGTCTGAAAAGGCCGTTTCTAGCTGTGTAGGAGGGCTTAGAAACATTGTTTTTAATGAGCATGGTGACTTATAGGCCGTTTACGATAAAATGAGCACTGCATAAAGTTTTCTCTCAGCAGTTTTATAGCCATCTATACTATTTTTAATATGAAAACTTCCATGTCACTGAAAACCAGTCTAAACATTTCAACACTCTCAAAGGTTTACACTTATTGGCCCAATGAAACATATTTTCAATTAATTGCAAGTTCTGCTGAGTGCTTAGTTTATTGTGAACAGCCTATAATAATGTCATTCTGCCTTTGTCCGGAGTGTTTTCTTTTCGTACACTGACATATAGAGCACACGCGAAGTAGTTTCTTTAAAAAAACGTATTTACGAAAACACTGCAGCGCATTTATGTGCATAGTAGGCGGTTTATAAATTATGTAGGCTTATAGCTCAACCCACAGTTTTCTTGCTGTAGTTAGCTTTAAAAAAACTGTATGAGTCAATATTCTGCAAAAATGTAGGCCACCGTGGGAAATGTGAAGTGAAATACTCTCGCAAAATCTAAATAATATTACTTGAGTGAAAGGCACGGTGTGTTAGTTTGTGGGAAATATAAATTATTAAATAGTCTAGAACTGTATCTAATGATTAATAGTTTAAATTTTTAATTTTGGAATGGACCCCCTGGGGGATGGTTATCTCCTTTGAGAGTAACGTTGGCAAGTGGTGGTTATTGCTGCTCTTTTTTTTTGTGCAGCCAGAAGGGTTGTGTCATGGCCAGCTTTTACCGGAAGTTAACTTTTTTTGTTACCAGATAATGCATTACATTTAATTTTAGAGGTCCTAAAAAGTTCCTGCTTGTCCCCTCGTGGGGGGCGTCATGCGTGAAGCAGGGTGGGTCCTACGCAAGCAACCCTCCTGAGTTGACGGGGTTGCAGGGCTCATGTGCGGAACGCACCGGCCCGAGAAAACACCGTCGCACTGGTGCGCACCGCCGGCCTCACAGGATTTCCACCCCAACCTCCCTGCCCCTCTCCTCTCTGAATCACACACCACACACACAGCTTGCAGCGCCGAGTCTGACTTTCACTTTCATCCTCGCTCCTTTCCCATTGTCCGCTGCGCGCGCCTTCTACGCTGGCTTCTGTCCCTTCAAACACTATAGGCGCTTACGGAAACCTTACTCGATATAGTAGACATTACTACAATTCCGGCCGGAAACCTTGTGCGAGTACAGTCTAGTCCACGATATTTTTGTTGTCTGCGTAGCAGTGGCGGCTCGTGGGTTGTTGCCGGGTTGGGCTGCAGATAGTCGGAACTGTACACTCTTGATGAACGCGCCGTAGACCAACGACCATGAAATATTTTTGTCGGCTACTCAGTAATAAGGGGCACCTGCACATCAGCGTGTCAGTGTCTGTAGAGTCAACCAGCGCACAAACCTTGCTCTTGGCGACTGCAGCCCTATCTGGCAACAACCCACGAGCCGCCACTGCTGTGTAGGTTGTGTCTCGGGTTTTTCTTTTCATTTTTTATATTTATTTCTTATCTGTTTTGCCCTTGTTTTTATTTGACCCGATTCAATTTATGGACTTTAATGTTGTGTACGTATCCCGTTGACTAAAGCGTACTCGGCTAGGTATGTTTTATTAATTATCTTTAGTTTTCTTTGACAGTCATCTATATCGCAACAGAGTATGTCCAAGAAGCTAAATCCAGTCATAGTCTGGTCTAAATATTCAACTTATCTCTTCGCCGGATCTACTCAGTTCTACTCTGCTTCGAAATAGGGTAAATAACCACCAGCAGACAAAAAGAAAGCGCTGGTAAAAAAAAAGTAAACAAACACAGGCTCCCATTTGTATATCACAAAATAAATTATGCTGTAAGGCGCTTGAGTGCATTTTGAACAAAGATGACGATTATAATTGTAGTAATTTTGTTTGGACGGTAAGTCTGGAGCACGGTCGTAGAAGAACAGGTCTGGACACTCGCCTATCTAACAATGTATTTTGCTTGACCCCCTTGTTGTTTGGCTGTAGTTCGTCAAGTTACCGAGATTGTTGTACTTTTTGGCGCTGTTTCCCGGGCGGTCGGACTCAAACTCCGTCCACTTTTTTCCATTGTTAAATTTATAAAGTAAATAAAGATTGCTGGAGCC
>PNEQ01110485.1:0-20516 GCA_003012365.1 Medauroidea extradentata
CCTGTGCATTTAATGAGTAGATATTGTAGCTAAAATTTATCGGAGCAGTTTAATGTAGTTGTAAACATTGCACGACCCTATGTAAATAAAAGCACGTGGCATTATTTGTGTTTACATCGGCGGAAAGATATAAACTGGCAGGAAATAGAAATTAATCAGGGCTTTTTTGAGTGTTCACTTTATTCCGAATCACCTATAGAGAAAGTCCATTCCTGTTGAGACCTGCACACTCCAAACAGTGGCAAACATCTCAGACATATTTTTTAGTGTTCTTAGTCGGGGAACTCTCTTCAATTGCATAATAAATACCAATGTTAGGGTATGTATTAAGATTTTAAAAATATATTTTGAATTTATAAATTTTAATTGTCACAAAAAATAATGCAATTTTACACAAGTTTGGCAAGGCTGTAACTTCCGAACCAGTTAAATCTCAAAGTCTAAATTTGTACAGGAGGTATGTACCATGGAGAATTTAATTGTGTGTAAATTTCAGATTTTTAGATAACTGCCCTCCAGAGATATTAAGTCGTAAAGTAAGCAAAAATTAAAAAAATTCATTTTTACAAGACTGTAAAAAAAAAGTAACAAAGTCTCGCTCTCCAAATAATTTGTGTTTACACTACTATTACATAACTACATCCACAAATATTTTGAAGCCCAACACATACTGCCTTCATTCTAAAAAAAAAAATTATGAAAGTGCAAGTTTTTGCAATTCTGAGGCAGAAGTTCAACATTTAAAGTTGGTAAGACTGAGTGAGTGATTTGGAAAATATGATTTGTGATCAGAGCTGTAGCTTTAAATGTGCTTAACATCTCAGATTTTGTTTTATCATGATATGACCTACCAGAGTTAAGATATAGCAATGTAGCTGAACCCTTGTAAATGTAAAACTTGTCGTGCCCCATGACAACAAAATGGCTGCCATAATCATACTAGTGAGGATAAAAATTTCATTGTACCAGTTTTCAACTGTCGATACATAATGTTAATGAGGCTCAAAATATCAATTTTTTTTTTTAATTTATGAAGCTACCAATAAATATTATTTTGGACCACTTCATATGGATTGACCCATCTGTAATGTGTAATAAATATTTCTAGATTCCAAAATGTTTTGTACAACTTAAGTTTAATAATGAATATTGACCACGGTATAAAGTTGCATTCAATATGTTTTTTGCTCTACAAAAGACCGTTATTATCATGAAAGTACACTAGACCCCCGATTTTACGAACCCTGGATTTAACGAAGGTAGCAATTTTACGAATACAATCTCAGGAACCGTCAAAAAATAACAAAATTATATGACAAAAAAAATTGTAAGGAATTACGTTGACAATGAATAAAACATACTGTATTTAATTCACTGCATTAAAATATGAATTGTAGAGTTGCGGTTATTACTTGGTAAGTCACAATATTAAAAATAAAACAAAAATAGCGAAAATCCATTAAAAAATGCGGTAGTGACAGTTTGAAAACCGCACGGCGGCGGCGGCGCTTGTGCCAAGCCGGCCGGCCTGTCTCCAACTACGACGTATTAGGATCTATATTGAGGTCGTACTATAGACGCAAAAGTTCCAGCGCATGCGCATAAGCTCATTTAACTATAGTACAGCCTCCTAGTAGGCTGTTTCACGACGTCTTATATCTCTCTCGTCTCACGCCGAATTAGTTTATTTTTTTACATGAACCCTATAAATAATAGCGTGATATTTTTCTTTATTGCGTTAACACCATACATATTTAAAACCATTACCTTGGCGCATAATTTGCTTAAACAATGCGTTACTGCGTGTCGTAAAATGTGGGTTTCACAAATGAGCACGATAATAGCGCTACCTATTTCCCAAGTGCAGAAACGTGTCTCCGGGTATGTCGAACTTGGAAAATAAATAGACGTTCGTGTATTACGTAATCTCGGAACTCCTAATTTATTTTTACCGCATATATTGACTGTGAAAGTGATTATTTTCAATCACTTATACATGTAATTCTCGACGATTTTAGGTAAGAACGTCACAAAATGGCGTTTTTGGAACAACGTCGGTATATGCTACGGTGCCGCTATCTATCTTCCATCTTGTGAACGTTCGTACAATTGTGCTATCTGTCCGCTCTGCACGCTACTAGTATCTACGTTCTTGTACAATTCAACAACGTCGAGGGAATGTTTTTACGTTAAGTTATATAAAACTGAGCAATGAATAAATACTTCTGCTTATTCCTTCTTTCTTTGGTGAATAATTTACAAGGGCATTTTACTAGTAACGAATGCGTACTTTTTTTTTCATTAAACGGTACGCAAATCGGGCTATTCACTCGTGAGAAGGCACTCGGCAGCTTAGTTTTCTCTATTTTTTTTTTACAAAGGTCGATCATATCTATTGTTTAGCGGTGTTGTTTTGATCGTAAGACGTCTGCCTGTTGATATAAATTTATATTTCAACTATCACTTGTGTTATTTTTCCGTTAAATGCTACGGAAGTCAGTCTATTCGCTCGAGAGAAGACACTCGGAATCTCGATTTTCTCATTTTTTTAGGAAAAGGATTGGTCATATATATTGTTTAGCGGTGTTCTTTTGATCATAAGACGTCTGACTATTGATATAAATTTATATTTAAACTATCACTTGCGTTATTTTCCCGTTAAATGCTACGGAAGTCGGGCTATTCGCTCGAGAGAAGACACTTGGAATCTCGATTTTCTCATTTTTTGGGGACAAGGGTCTGTCATATCTACCGCTCAACAGTGTGACGTCTGGCTACTGATATCAATTTATGTTTACATTATTACGTTAATTAATTTCCAGCAAAACTCTACCTTTCTGTTCAGGAAGGGGGGGGGGGGGCAAAAATAAGGCGCTATCTAATTTACGAAGGTAGCGATTTTACGAATGCGATGAGAGGAACCGTGAGTATTCGTAAAATCGGGGGTTTTGTGTATGCTTAGCAATGTGGACTGGATAGAGCTATTTCCATCATTATTTCAAACATTAATACGTAATTAAAAGTTAGTTATTTTTCTCTATAGTACATGCGGGAGAAGTCGCAATAGGACAGCTAGTTGTTAATAAATTACTTAGAGGAACTATTCATACGTCAACTATCTAAATGCATGCACCCAACATTTTTATTATTTTTTTAGTTTAAATCTTACAAATATTTTTGTATGGTAAATAGTTTTGCACTAGAAGTCGGTGTTTATAAGCGTGGTACCGTATTTATTATTTCCTGTGTTTTAGTCTTGTGTGTGAAATTTTGCAATTATATTATGTTTTAAAAGTAGTTCATTAAAAAATATTTAAAAAGAAAGTAATTATGTTATTTCTTTCAATTTTCTCCTCATTTTCATCCTTTTCTAGCTGATCGGGAGGTTAATTTAAAGCAAAATATTAAAACAAATATATACAGTATATATATTTTTTTCCAAATTTAATTTTTCTTGTTGCATTTTCACCCAGTTCTAAGCTGTCTAAAGTTACAGGTCTATAGCCATTGAGTAATTAGTGTAATGCGTCTCCGCAACCTGAAGATGAAATTACTTTGCCGTCGTTGACCTAAAATCCTGGTCACGGCACCAGAATGTAACGCGTCGGCTAACTGAAGATTAATGAAGAGGACCATAAATCCTGGTCTTGGCACCATAATATGTAGCACGTCGGGCGATACTTAATGAAGATGACGCTACTTTACATCATTGTTGACATAACCTTTGACGTGGCCAGTTGTGATCGTATAGTGTTGCTGTATCTACATGAAATTAAAAACCTGTTGGCGTGACTGTTTTTATTAATTAGCTTTAAAAAAAACCAACTTTACATACAGAAACTCTAGATTTCAATCGTAATAGTCTTCATCATTGTCAAAGCCTGATGCTTCCGGAGAACAGCTCAATCCCAAAACTATAAAAAAATTAATTAAAACACATTTTCAAAGTTAAAAACACGCCACGACATCTCAACCATAATGTTCTCGCAAACCTGTGATACCAGCACGGAAAGATTAGCTACATATATGTGGCTGCTCCGCAACCTCGCTCCCACACAGCCCGCACAACCATCTTCGTCCGCGACCGAACAACAAGTAATACACAACCATCTCTGTCGGCGTCCGAACAAGTAAATAAAAATGGTCGACCCCACGAAGCTTGCTCTCTTCCTGCAGTGTCTGTAGCGGCCACCCAGCGCAACAAGGTAAAACGTAACGGAAAATTAATATTAAATTAAATATAATAATAAATTATAAACTTTCATACTTTAAAACAACTTTAAAAGTGAAAATATTCTTCTGAAAACCATAATTACATAATAATTTACAACATAAATTTAAGTAAATTTGAACTACGTGTCCTTTCATTGGCCCAAGCCAGCCCGCGCAAACATATAACCGTCTCTCTCGAACACTCAACGAGCGGCGACGCACGTGCACTTCGTGAAGAGAAAAAGTATTAGAAAAACGGTTAAAAATCTAAATATAGCGATTCCTGGAACTGGGCAGGCACACCTGTGCCATCCAACTATACTTGCCAACAATACACCCAGCCCTGAGTTACAATACAATAACAGTTAAGCTGCAAATTATAATATAAAATTTAAAGTAAAACGCAAAGTTGCCTCAGCCTAAACAAACCAACTTAGCTACATAAATGTATAAAATTTAACAATTTCAAAACTGATACAGATGAAAACCAAACAACTGTCAACAATACCTCAAAGTAATTATATAGCTAATAGCAAATTCAAAAAGTCAAAACATAAGGAAATAATAAAATAAAAACAAGACATGAAATAATAAAGGCCTAAGTGGTGGGTGGACCGCCTCACATTAGTTTAAAATAGATTACAAAATTTGTACCGAACAGTGAAACCTGAAAGAAAGTTAATAAAAACATGTTTAAACATCTGAACATTGCTCAACGGTTTCACTTAATGTTTTACTATGTTTTGCTAATACATATGTTAAAATTATTAGGTATATTTTATAATGGTTTATTTGTTTAAAATATCTCCAAAGTTTCACTTTAAGCCGGCTTTCCACTGGTGCGTGAAGTTATAGTCTCGCAGATGCCAAAGTTAAAGGTTAATAAGCAACGACATATTCTCTTTTTAAAAATGGCTTAAATGGTAATGTTATTTCTTATAGCGATTATGTGCAGGGGTGAATTTTTTCAGGGTGATACAGATTTTAATTTTAACCGAGCAATCATAAAGCATTTGTGCTACGTTGTGTATGCAACTATTTCAATTTATTAATTTATGTTTCGTCTGTAGTCCATATTTGGGTACACATTTTGTCATTTTAATACTCGAGCAAATGTTTTATTACAGTTATGAATAGTACTTAAAAATATGATTTTTAACTTTTCGATTACTACAAAAACTAGTTGAAAACAGTAACTAATTAAGGGCGTTCAAGTGGGGAAAAATGCATAATTTTATATTTGTATGAAATAGTGTTAGTTTTGTAGATATTACTTAAGGGTATATTAACCTCTAACGAAAAAAAATTAGCTCAGCCAGTTTTCCCGTAATGTCACTTCAAAGTCAAAATTTGCATATTTTTACTTCATACAAAACTTGAAAACCTGTAAATATAATGAAATGGAAAAAAATCTTATCAAAACTACACTTCACCATCTACGGCTTGAAGCATATACAAACCCATTATAAAATATTTTTGTGTTTAAAATAAATTTATAAAAGTACCAAAAAAAATTTTAAATTTTGAAATTTTTTATTTAACATAAACATTTTTCCTAACGAGTTTTATATGCTACAAGCCATAGACAGTAACAGGTACTTTTGATGTGATTTTTTTCCATTTCATTATGTTACTGGTTTTCAAGTTTTGTATGAAGTAAAAATACGCAAATTTTGACTTTGAAGTGCCATTACGGGAAAACTAGATGAGCTAATTTTTTTCCGTTAGAAGTACGTGTACTCTCAACTAATGTGTACAAAACTAACACTATTTCATACAAATATAAAATTATGTTTTTTCCCCACTTGAACAACCTTAACACACATTGTCTTTTGTATGACAGGCTAACACTTCCACAAAGTATACATTTTATATTTTTGTGATGCACTTATAAAAATAAGTTTCAATACAACTGCAGAAAAAATAGAAAGAAAACTACAAGTTATAAAAATAAATGCAAGAGCTATCAGAATTTAAAATTTCTGTATTTTTAAATATTACAGGTATTTTCAAAATATTGATATTGATGTGTGAGAAACATCATGAACATTGCTGGTTACCTTTCACTTTTTTTTGGGATATTCCCATTACATTACATCGCTGCTCCTTTCTCATCTCACTTCACCTACATCTACAGCATAAAAAAACTGCCATATTTCAAAGAAGTAGTAGATGTGGCTTTACTTTACGCACAATGTTTAAGGTTAAAAGTCCTCATAATTGTGTTGGGGGAAAAAGTAAGAATTTCTAAATTAATGTACTTTTATAATGTAGTGTTTTTAATAACTTCAATTACTATTGATTCATAAAATACAATCAAAACATAGATGAAAAATGGGCATTTGAACAGGCATAATACAAATTTGTGGCAAAAGTATTATTACATAAAAAAAAGAAATTGTGTTGACTTTTTTTTTTTTTCAAATATACTGTTGAAGTCAGTTCCCGACTAACTTAAAATACTGTATTTTGTTAAAAATTCGCTGAATTAACGGCTTATTGAGAAATACATTGGTAAGTTATTTCCAGTTCCCTTGCAAAATGTAATAACCTAGGTAAATCCTGGAAATTATCGTTTCCCAAAAAAAACTCGGAATCGTTTGGACTTGCATGTGCTGTTAAGTACCACATAAGAAATTACTTCGTAAAAATTCCATAACATGAAATATTGTTTAGTTATACGTACTTCAAACTGTGAAAAAAAAATTACGTTCCAGTGTGTTAGGCTGCTGTTATTTAGGTTAATATTTATTTTTGCATGGTATAAATGATAGCTTGTTCATGCTGGCCGAATTTACACATTTAATGTGATCTTAGAATGATTCTTTTAATGGGTTCGTATCATGAACATAAGTTTTTTTGGACATATGCTTTATGTATGTTGACTACAGCTTACTGTAATTTCTTCTCACCCCAGAGGGTTGTGCATATTTTGACCTCTAGTGGAAATGGCCTGGACCGTGAATAGACAGGCATCACCTCGGAGGGCCCTTGGGTACCTGACGTCACCATGCGCGCCCAAAAGTGCACCAGTGAAAAGCCAGCTTCATATTTTGCAGTATTGTGTCTAAGTGTTTGACAAGGAGACGTGGCGAGACTAGACAGCTGTGACACAAGTCTAGTGGAGGTGGGGTGAGTGCCGGGCAGCTGCGACTAAGACGGTTGGCAAGGGGAGGTCGCGATACCGGACGTACTCAAATCAAGGTTACGGAAACAGCAGAAGCTGGCTTCATTGTGTCAGCACCTAGACATAAGTGACAAAAACGTACAGGAATGTGATGACCTTGAAAGCAGCTGCTGCAGCCCGGCGTTGCCAAGTAGCGCACAGCTGCCGGCAACTGATGTCGCAGCGTTGCCGGCCACGTGTTACCGCCACCATGCATTTCCTTGGCTCTTGGGTGCCCGGAGGGCAGTAGTGGCCCATGTTACTGGTTTATGTGTCTCCTATTATGTTTATATAACAGTAATAAATGCATTAAAATTATTTCAACTAAATATTTATGTTTCTGACAAAGGAAAACTTTTTTTTTTCTGCCGGGAATATCAAAATTAATAATTTACTTTTTTTCAAGATTTTGTAGTTTAAAAACCATGACTCGTCTTATGTGCGGGATCGTCCTATATGCTGGCAATTATGGTAACGTATTTGTAGTTTTATAATGTATGAAATTAAATATTTTTCCTGTCACAATACTTACAAAACAATTAAGAATACATACATTTTTCTGTGCAGCTGACTATGGTGTCCGGCCCTACTTATAAAATTTTTTAATAAGGTTCCGTCATATAAGGTAACTTGCAACACCTGGGGTAACTTGAAACAATATTTCAAGAATTATTATTTTACACATAGAGGTTGTAAGAGATGAAACAAAAATTAAATACACATTAACAACAGCAGCCAAGTAATATGATCAGAATAACGTTTAATTGAAGACACCACAATATGTATACAAAAAATTCTTGAAATATTGTTTCAAGTTACCCACAGGTGTTGGAAGTTACCCCAGATGACGGTATTTTACACTTTCTCAGATATTTTGTGTTGACACAAATCTGCCACTATTTTCAAATTATTTGTTTTTTAAATTTTATCTTAAGGTTTTTTTATTATTTTTTTTTCATTACAGTATTTGAATTGTTACCACTTTTTTATTCCCAAATACTGAGTCACTGATTGAGATTATATTGCACTTATGTAATTTTTTTCTGCACTAGTGACATGACAGATTACATACAATAACATTGCAGTTTGATATGGTTTGTCTGCAAACAGATCCTATATAGAAGCAATGCTTCCAAAAATTATCAATTAACTGTACAGCAGATATAAAAATGCAGATAAGAATTTAACAACAAATGCAATTTTGAGCAAGAAATTTACATTTTTATTTCCATTAATAATTTTAGTAAAATAATGCATATTACATACAGCTTACAATTCTTTGAGAGTGTAAATTGTAACATAGAGATTGTAAAACATTTACATTTGTACAGGCATGTGCATATTTTTCATGCAACTAAAGCTGCTTTCTGTTTTTGGTTACTGCACTACTGGATTATAAATATAGCTTTTCATTGACTAAGGCCGTGATTATCACAGAAATAGCACTGCAATTACAGAGGCAAAAGTAAATATTACTTACAGCAATGTGAAACAGTAAAACGCACAATAAACAATCACAAGCCACCAACAGAGTCCATAATGTTTATTGAAAACAGGAATGTTAAATCAATCTGAGACTGCTCATTCAGTATTGTCTGGTTTGTACTCAACGGCAACATGATCCTTCATGTCCCACTGAGTGTGGCCCTCGACGAAACAGTCATTGCAGTATATATCTCCAGAACATCCCCTGCATTTCAATGTTGCATCTTTGTCGCATATGACACACGTGTGAAGTTCATCCTGAAAAAAAAAAAAAAACAACAGTCCTCTCAATTTCAAGTTCAAAAAGATACTGCTGTTTGATGGAACAGGTAACAGTGGCACATGCCAGTTCCTTAGAGACAAGTAATATACCAATTATCACAGACTTATCACTGAAAACCAGTTGTGTGCAACAACAAGGATTGTGTTCACCAATAATAATAATGATTATTATTATTTCATTGTTTCTATTATTATTATTGTTATTGCTATTACTGTTATTGTTGTTATTTTGCTATCATCATTATTAATACTGTATTGTTTTTATTATTATTATTACTATACCGTGATTCAGTAAGTACAGTATACAGCAAATAATTATCTTACAAAAACTGTACCTGGTTTTAATTGACAAATCAGCAATACACAGCTTCAAAATTTGCATGTAAAAGGAAAAGCTTATTAATTTTGTAAGGTTTTAACTGCATTACTTGGTATACAAACTAGACAGACTAACAATAATAAAACGTAACTCAAATAATAACAAATACTGTATGGTGAACAGCACTTTTTAAAATAATAATAATAATAAAAAAAACAATCTACTTATCATAAGAACATTTTCATACTTCAACTAATAATAACTACATAAATTATTTTTAAAGAGTAATTTTATTTTTTACAATTTTACTGAAACATAAAAAATTCCAACACACAATGGGTTGTCTCAACCAAATATTTAATTTTTTTTTTTTTTTTTTTTTTTTTTTTTTTAAATTTAAACATTTTAGTTCAAATATTTTTCCAGATGTCATTAACATAAGTTAATTTTCCAAATTATTTAAATGCAAGGTGGTAAACCCAACTTCAAGGTTGATACTTTGTAAGTAAAAAAATAAAATAAATAATTAATTAATTCTTTTTTCAACATAATTGATTGCTTAGAACACAAACATACACTTTTCTTAACATAAATAGTAATCAGAGGTCTACAATACAAAATGACACTGCAATTGACTTTGAAATATTTAGCTGATTAACACAGTCAAAATTTTAAACACAAGTTTCGTTGGAGCAATATCCAGAAATATTATTAGTCACAAAATGGTTTACTTGAAGATTACTTGTTCTAGAAACACAGCAAGTGTGGCAGAACCACAACAGTATTCTAATGACTTTATACAAATACTAATTGCCAATTGGTGTTAGTTTTCACGTTCTTGTAATTTCTGTCAGATTAATTAGTTTTGTATCATAGTTAGAATCACCCCTCTAGGCATTCAAATATTTATTTACATTTTAGTAGATCTTAATTTCTATGTGGAATTCAATGCTAATAATTTCTGGTGACATTTGAATCATGAACTCATATCTACAGATATAAAAATCAATGTTTCTATGTTTGTCCTCTGTGTGTTCAGAAACCACTGGTTGTGATCAAACTTTGGTAGTGCGTTTTGGGAACGTCAGCAAAGGTTCCTGGCAAAAAAAATTATATATATATATAAATTGTTCAAAATTGCAATCATGTTTAACAATTTTGGCAAGAAAAACTCATTTAAACATAGTTGCTGTGTAAAATCATGTAGAAATAGTTGTTCAAAGAATCCCATGATAGTGACTATGGAAAATAAAATCTCTATGATACAACTGTTTACACATTGCCGTTAAAATGCTAATATTTTGACGAGTGATTATGGAAGACAGTACGGCAGAGCTGGATATGCAGGGCGAGACGATGTACTTCACCAAGCCAACATCATTGGATGAAAACAGCTGGGTGTCAGACGCAGATGTCAGATGGTAATGTTAATACTTAGTGTTTATATATTCATGTCTTAAATTACATAGAAGTCGTACACGAAAAGCCAAAAATCAAACAGACAAATAGATTGGGAAAGCATTGCAACTACTGTAGTCAAAGGATGCCCAGAAGGGCTTTACAGAAAAATAATATCTGTGAATACTACGATAATAAAGTAATGGTCTGATGCAACTCAGCATATAATGTGAACAGTCGCTGTATTGAATATGATTATAAAATCACTGTATCATCCAATTTCAACAACTGTGCAATTTTTGGATTAGAAACAAGACATTATTTAGAATGTAAAAAAAGAATTGAAATAGCTAATAATAAAACAAAAAAAAATTAAAGAAAAGCTTTCTTTAAATAATTCTTTCATTACAATCTCCTAAGAAGAAGATGAAATTAGTAGTATCGACATTGAAGGTATAGTAAACAACTCAAATAATTTAAAAGACGAAGAAACTGCAAATAATGAAAATTCAATTGTCGATTCACCAGATCTAATAGCTTAATGATGTCGAGTAAACAAAATACGTTTTCTTAGTCTTTCATTTAAAATCCTTTATAGTCTTTTTCAGCTAAATTCAGGACAAACATACAAACACTTTTATTTCTATTTTTATAGATAGAATAATAGATAGATATAAAAAAAAATTTGTACGTCGATGTTGCGACGTACATCGTCTTGACACACCCGGAATTTGTAGTATTTGCTGTCAAATGTGTAACTTTATTGTGAATTGATAATTGTGATAAAAATTAGTATTTATTGTCGGAAAATCAATTATGCCACTGAAACGAAGAGCTATTCTCTGAGCTACAACTCAAGCAAAACGTAAAAAGATAACATGAGCTTCAGAAACCGACGAGCGAAGGGAAGTAAGATTGGAAACCGTTCCGAGAATGCACTGCTCAAATTCGTTCATCTGAAACAGACATCACAAGTACGCACTGCTCAAACCCGTCTATCCGAAGGAGATATTCAGCAGGAGGCAATACTATAAACAGCTGGAGTACGCATTGTTCGATCTATACGCTCAGTACACATTGATTTAAATCTTGGAGCTTTCAATTACAATCCTAATTATGATTACAATCTTCATTTAAATGTTGGTATTGGAAAAATTGATAAATAATGCATGTAATGCAGTGCCATTAAGTTTAAGAATGAATCACCAGAAATGTGCTGCGCAAGAGGAAAAATTAAATTACCAGAATTGCATTCACCAGTCGAACCATTATTAACGTTGTTATAAGGTAATACAAGCGAATAAAACATTTTGTGACAAACATAGGCAAGTACAGTTCATTTTTTCAAATGACATCGTTCTGCGCAACAAATACTGTATTGTGCACGAAAATTACATGCCGACATTCAAAATACAAGGGCAAATTTATCATCGTTCTGGATCTATATTACCACCGCCAAATGAAGATTACAAATTTCTTCAAATTTACTTTATGGGAAACACAAATAAACAAATTGATCAATGTTGTCAATTTAATACGTGCACTAGACAAGAAATCGTCGCTGCTTTACAAAATTTATTCGATCAACATAACAAATTAATTTGAGTATTCAAAACTGCCCTTGAAAGAATGCCTACTGATAACTATAAAGTCATAATTAGAGCAGATAAAACACCCATTGGCCAACACGAATGACAATACAAAGCACCAACTATTGATGAAGTAGCGATAGTTATTGTTGGCGTGACATTATTCTTCATCACAGAAATTATGATGTTGAACAAATTTCAGAAACTCATTGCTCATACGACGCATTGCAATATCCAATTTTATTTTGGAAAGGAGAACATGGATATCATTTCAACATAAAACTGAGAAATCCACACACAGGTGAGGAAACAGTTAAGAAAGTAAGTGCTATGAATTACTATTCATACAGATTAATGATTCGTGACAATATCAAAAATCGTATCTTGAAATGCCAACAGCTATTTCATCAATACATTGTAGATACGTATGCTAAAATTAAAACCGAACGACTCCTCTACATTCGACTAAATCAAACCAAGTTGCGTTCCAAAGAGTACATCAATTTACGTGATGCAGTTGTTAACGATGGCAATGTAAATCCTAATGAATTGGAAAAAATGATTATATTATCGGCTACATTTTACAGGGAGTCCACAGCACATGCATGAGTACGCACAAGATGCAATAACATACGTACACATATATGGCCGCCCAGATTTGTTTATTACATTTACATGTAATTCTATGTGGGATGAAATAACAAAACTTGTTAGCTGGACAGTCATCGTCACGATATTTGTGTGCGTGTATTTAAACAAAAATTGAAATCTGTAATGGTTTTGTCAAGTATCAAGTTTTTGGAGAAACATGCTGTTGGATGTATTCTATTGAATGGCAAAAGAGAGGATTGCCACACGCACACATTTTAATTTGGTTCGTAAAAAAAATCGCACCAGATAAAACTGACCAAATTATTTCAGCAGAAATATCGGATGTCATCACTGACCCAGACTTATTTCAAATAGTCACGAAAAACATGATTCATGATCCATGTGGCCTACTCAATTGCATTCACCATGCATGTCTGATGGGAAATGCACAAAAAGATATCCAAAAGAATTACTCATTCAAATTATTACTGTCAACGACGGATATCCACTCTACCGTCGACGATCCAACTGAAAATGGCGGAAATCAACCACTTTAAAAGTACGAAACATTGATGTTGAACTTGATAATTGTAGGATTGTAACATACTCATCATTTCTAACAAAAACGTACAAAGCCCACATCAATGTTGAATACTGCAATTTGGTGGAATTGATAAAGTACCTATATCTACAAATATGTCAACAAAGGAAGCAATATGGCAGTTTTTGAAGTGGTAAATTCAAATGTATCTATTGATGAAATCGACCAATGTAGCAATGAAGCAATATGGCACATTTTATCATTTCTAATCAATAAACGACTTCGAACAGTTGTTCATTTGTCAGTCCACCTTGAAAATGGACAGCACGTACTTCACAATAGAAAATGCAAACGTGACAGCATTGTCACCAACGCAAACAACGTTAACTGCACTTTTTCTTTGTGTAAAGATGACATCTTTGCAAAGACGCTACTTTACTCTGAAGTACCAACATACTACACATTAAATAATTCTGCAAAAAAATTTCAGCATCGCAAACAAGGTAAAGTAGTTGAAGGACATTCTAATGTATACTCTACCAACGCGTTAGGCCGCCTGTTCACTGTTCACCCAAACAATGCAGAATGCTTTTATTTGCGATTGCTGTTAATCAACATTCGTGGACCAAAATCTTTCCAAGAATTGAAAACAGTAAACAGTAAAGTATGTGCCACTTATTGTGAAGCTTGCCAAGTATGAAATCTTTTAGACAGCGCTGCACACAGGGGCACTTCACTCGATGCATCGGATACTGCTTCACCACAGCAAATGCGGACTTTAGGTATTTGCAATCATATTGACAACGGGCTTTCCATCCAGTCCAAAAGATCTTTGGGAAAAATACAAAGATTATATGAGCGAAGACATCCTTCATCGTTCGCATGCAACGAATCAAAACCAGAAAATTCAATTCTCATCAAACGTTTATAATGAGGCAATGGTTTTGATTGAGGACATATGTTTGGCAATTCCTAACAAAAGCACTGGTACAATTGGGTATAGATGCGCCAAATCAATCTAATTACAAACTACCTTTTCGACCGGATTTGCAACGAGAAACACATTTAAATGTTGACGAATTAGTTACATTCGTTCAAACAATTCATCTGAAATTGGTTCCTGAACAACGTAAAAAGTATGACAAAATTATGCATGCGATTACGAACCAAATCGGTGGATTATATTTTCTATATGCGCCCGGAGGTACTGGCAAAACTAATTTTATTTCACTTACTTTGGCAACTATATAATCACAAATAAAACATTGCACCCACAATTGCCTCATCTGGAATTGCGGCAACCCTTTTGGATGGTGGTCGAATAGCACATTTAGCTCAGAAGTTGCCATTGAATACACATATCACTGAGGCACCAACATCCAATATCACTCAGCAAAAATTCTGGAATGGGTAAAGTACTCCAATCATGTCAACTAATTATATGGGACAAATGTACATACTATAGACCACAAAAAAGCCTTAGAAGAGCTTCATCGTACATTACAAGATTTGAGAGGGAATAAACAGCTCTTTGGTGGTGTAGTCATTTTATTATCTGGTGATTTTAGACAAACTCTGCCCATTATACCATGGTCAACAGCAGCTAATGAATTTCATGCACGTCTCAAATCATCAGCCTTATGGCGACACGTCCGAAAATTGACTTTGAAAACCAATATGCGTGTACAAGTACAAAATGATACATCCACTGAATGATTCGTAAAACAATTGTTGGAGATAGAAAGCAGGAAAATGGCAATTGATAAATCCACACAATGTATCACATTGCCAACCAACTTTTGTAAAGTCACAGCAAGCACAGACAAATTGATTCAAAATATTTTCCAGAATATCACACAGAACTACAAAAGTCATCAGTGGCTTAGTGAACGTGTTATATTAGCAGCCAAAAACAGTGATGTCAATACCATTACTTACAGCATTAACATAATACCACGTGAGACAATAACTTTTAAGTCAGTCGATACTGTAATTAATTAAGACTGTGCTGAGGTTCTCCCCAGCCCTTGCATTTTGGACACTAGATTGAGTCATGTGCGTTAAATGAATTTATTCTCAGGCTGGAAGTGTTTTAATTTTGTGATGGACACTTGTGTGAGTGCCGTTCTACGATTTGGAACTTTTGTCGCCAGCCCGCCTTAGCCTCGGACGAAGTCGGGCGTCTTCGAAGCCGATCGTGCCCCCACTTTCCTTTCCTCACTACTCACACTTCCTATACATTGGCGTCTATGCGCCTGCCCTGGGCAGGCACTCCAGTGCTATCCTCGGTCCTGACTGGTTGCCTCGCCCTCTCAGCACTCCGTCGGTAAGTTCTGTGATTTTCCAGGGTCGTTCGAGGTTTATTATCTCAGTAAGTCGCATGTCTACCTATATTGAGTTAATTTCCGGTTTGTTAAGTTTGTACCGACTGCATATCGAGGGGTTGCGTGAAATAAAATTTAATTATGCTTTATGTTGGCTTTGAATGGGAACTCTACGCTAGTGTAACATGCATCTGAGCCTGATTTACAATAAAACCCTGTTAAGACGTTTGTGAAGAGACAGGAAGAAATAATGCTCATTAAGCAGGAAAACTTCTTAAACTTAAAAGGGTTAAATTTTATACATGTTCACACAGACAAGATGCAAAATAATTTGTCTTATTAAGCAGGAAACTTCTGAAACGGGAAACTTCTTAAGAGGGTTTCACTGTATAACATAAAGTGCACCTGAATTCTTGAATGTTGGCTCTACTTTATTTTGAAGGTATTAACAACCCTGACTCCCCAACCAGTCTTGTGTTTGTGTCCAATTCGGGCACAATTTTCAGTGTGACGCCGCTCGGGTTGAAGATCAAAGTTGGGGTTGTTTGCGATCACGTCTCCCTGTAGGCCTCCTGTTGTCTGGCTTTTTGCGGGCCACGGTTTGTTTCGTTTTGGTGTTGTCGCGTGTCGTGTTGTGTTGGTGCTGTGTATTGTCATTTTTAATCATAGTACGTAATTTGCGACCATGGCTTATTGTGGGGAAAGCGAATTTTGTATATCGCATAGGATATTTGGAGTTGCGTGAATATTTGCGAGAATCTGGTGTCGAGAAAATGTGACCGGGTTGCATATTCGAGCGATGGCTTATGTTAATTCTTTACATTCTGTGGAGCAGTTGAATTTCGGGGGGATGGGTCTGACAGCTGACGGTCCGGTGACGGCGCCTCAGTGTGTTTTAATAGGGCGGTTAAATGGGGTCAATGTGTTACAAGTAGTTACACCTGAACATGTCCTGCATTTCTTGGTCGGTGTCGACCATATTTACTATTATAGTCATCAACTTGTCGATGAAGCATTATTTTTTATGTGTTTGTCGGCACGGCCAGACGGCCATGCACGAATGATTTCGGGCTAGGTTTTGTATGCTGGTGAAGGTTACGAGGCGCTTCAAGTATGTCTATTGGAACAGGCAGGCCCTGCGTCAGTGTGTTCGGTTATGAAGAGGCAGTGCATCGATAGCTACCAACGACCTGAGGAGACTGTGTCTAATTATGTACAAGTTGTAAGAGTTTATGCCAGGGCCATGAATTTGACTAGGGCTGAGGAAAAGTTCGTGGAGAGTATCATAGATCACGGTGAGGTGCGTAATCATCGGTTTGTTCGTGCGCACGCTACTACTTTCGAGGACATGCGTGTGTTGGCTCTTAATATAGAGCGAGAGTTGCTGCTGGAACGAGAATTTCATCGTTCAGTTCCTCCCGTGTCGCGATTTGATGTTTTGGTTACGTTGCTGGGTTTGAAGTCTGTTAAGGTTCCCCATGGATGTGAGCGGAAATGCACCTTTAGGCGTGATCGATGGTGATGTTCGCACACCTTGTTCAGGTAATGTTGGTTTTAGTGTCGGAGGGGGGAGAGCTAGATGTGCGAATTGCACTAAGTACAGACATGTAATAGCTAGTTGTCCGTCCAGCTCGGTTAGCCTGAATGCGCGGGTGTGTTTTTGGTGTTCTCGGCCAGGGCATTTGCGGTCGGCGTGTCAGGAAAACTAAAATGTGCCCTTCTTGTACGTGTGATGAAGGGTACTTACCGCGGACATTATACTATTTTGTATTGGTGAATTGCTACGGCAAGGAGTGCGCTGCTTTGGTTGACACTGGTGCTTCACATTCTTTAGTACGCTGGAGTTTTTTCTCCTTGTTAATTAAAAAACATCCTGGTTTGAGATTGAAATTAAATTGCTCCTCTTTTTTGTCAACCTGTGTCGCATATGGTGGTGTAGTGCAGTGTTCGCGCTCTGTGAGCTTGCATTTTAAAATTAAACGATTTTCTTGGACATTTTGTATTTGGGTTATAGATGATATGGTTGGCGACGTCATTCTTGGCCTGATTTTTTGGGTCACGCCCGTGTGGTGGTTGATGCCATGCCCGAAGATTGGTTTTTAAGTCTGCGCTGAATTCTATCTGTCCATTAGTATCCTTTGTCAGTTGTTCTCATGCCCCTAATGGCCGGACTGCGATGGTGGAGCCTTCATCTGGACACATGGAGCAAATTTTATTAGAAGAGTTTCCTGACGTCATTACTCCTCGTACTGGGAAATGGGACGTGTTGCCATATCGGTAGGGACACGATTATATGGTGAATCGCAATAAAACAAATAACACCGAAATTCGTGTCAAAATGTGAAATAAAACTATTTCAAGTTGAATATGCGAAAATCGCTAATTTTGTCTCAGCATCTTAAATTTAGGTTATTTTCCGTAGTTTGCTGTATTTTTCCACATATAATGCGTCATTGCATAGAGTGTGAATGGCAAATTTGAACCCCTCAAATTGTAAAACAAAATTGTATGGCCTTATAATGTGATACGGTGAATGCTGTATGCCGAGGCTTGGGCCGTGCGGAAAGAGGCAGCCAGCGGGAAAGCTGAAGAATTTTAGAGTGGAGCATGTGGGCAAATAATGGGGGAGGGGGAGGTGAAAAGCGGCGGAGGGAGGGAATGATGCAGACCCAGTAGCGGTAAACAAGAAGATGGGAAGCAAGTCAAGAGAGAGAAGGGGAGACTGTTAGAATGCAGACACTGTGACGTCAGAGGCAGCTCGTACAAGCTGAAGTTTCCACCGTTGCCAGGTGACCTGGCCTACCCCACAGTAGCCAACCTCCGTCTGCTTAGCTGACGTCAGGACCAGTGAGATTCCTTTTTTTCACGAGCAATTTCACGGGCCTTTACTTGAAGTACGTCTCACATCACCGGCATCGCATCGTTGCAAAAACTGCAAAGTAATACATCCCCAGATTTCACCATCCCATCACCGGAAAACTGTTTCGCCCGTTCGCTAATAGATATTTTCGGCGGCATTGTCTCCACAAAGAACTGCAACAATGCAGTATTTAACAGTACTAATACAAAAATTATAGGTTGTAAACTTTCATATTTTTTCCTAAGTAAATTCAAACAGAAAATGTAAATAAACACAGCCACAGACGGTCACGTCACATCCAAGAAGTGCTTGACACTTACGAATGAAGCGTAGAAAATGATTTGTGTCCGCGCATTTACTCGACACTGACACTGGGTCGTAGCGTAGGTACAATGTGAACCGGTCATGTGTGGACGGCAGTGGCGGCAGCCGGTTAGCTAGCGCCCGCCAGAGATAGCCTTGCAAGCGCCTGGGCCTATACCACTCTAGGCAGGGGGAGGGAGGAGGCAGAGAGGCGTGGCTTCCCTTGTACCAACTAGCCAACAGGCATTGGTTTCAACCGACTCTCTCTCTCGCACAATGTCAACTGATCTTCCAGTTCAGGACACATCCCATGCTTAAATCCGCTAAAAGCTTTACGTGACGATTCTGCAACCATATGTTTTTCTATACTTTTCCGCCAAAGACACACGTTACTTTCGTTGACACAAACCTGTATCTCAGAAGTTAGGAAGAGGAGGGGGGGACATGCTGAAAGTGGCTGGCACAGCAAAGCGAAAGAGGGTGGGAATGTTGTTCAGAAACACACACACACATGCACGCGAGGCGACGGCTAGAAGGCAGCAAGCGACCTCGGCAGAGGGACAAGCCACATCCCCCTCCTCTTGCACTTCCCAGCTTACACCCCTCACCCCTCTGGCAGGCCAACACCCCCTCTGCCATCACAATCTTAACCAGTGTGAATGTTATCTTTCCTCTCTCATGTTGCCAGCAATGTTTTCCTTTCTTCCCCCCTCCTTGCCCATTCCCCATCGTAGCCTCCCTCGTGCTGCTTACCGGCTCGCTCGGCTCAACTGGTTTACTGTAAATCCTTTGCTCTCCCTTACCCCGCCCTGGACATTCACAGAAAGTTGTTGTTGCCTTTAGCCGGACCGTTTCACATTGTTCGGTTGCTTGGACAGAATACCGCCCTGTTCGTGATTCAGGTAGGAACGTCCGCAAAGCCCATATATCTCATCTTGAACATACCCCTGGTGATGTTGATGAGTAATGTTTTGCTTACAGGCATTCAAGGTCACGGCTAATTCCTGAGCCGGTTTGTCTGCTAAGTACGACCCTTGGTGGTGATATGTGTTATTTGTTATGTGTTTTGTGTTTAGTATGGCCATTCGTGTTGTGTTGTGGGCATGCCTTTGTTTTTACAGTAGAGTCTCGTTATAGCGAAATGTCACGGTTCTGTGTTCGAACTTCGCTATAGCCGTGTCTTCGCTATAGCCGAATTTGGCCGATTCTGACCCCTAAACCCAAAAATTTCATTAAAACCGTCTTTTATCTTATTTAATTACAATGTAGTACTATATTTTAAGGAAATATACGTTTATTTTAACAGGTAAGTATGCGCTGGTTACAATGATACCAAACATGTATGGGTGCAACTATTCGCTAAGTCAAAACGGGCCAAAATCTCCGCCGCGTCATGTAAGTATGGTTATCTATCGCTGGGACGCCTCAACGGTGTCTCGCCCGTGC
>PNEQ01110486.1:0-10739 GCA_003012365.1 Medauroidea extradentata
TGTGACGTTTCTTATTTGACTGTACCAATCACAATAAGGTTACTGTAACACCACACGTCTGTGATTTGCGTGTAAAACCCCACGACACACGAATGTCAAAACATCCAATCTCTGACCGTGAAGCAAGTCTGCAGACGTGCACACAAGTCACTGACACAAAGTGAGGCAAATTTCTTTTCGCGAAAAGTTCATGTCTCTATCTATTACCATCGAAGTTAATCTAGGATTTAGCAAGTTGAAATAGTTTGAATAATGCAAGTGATTTTTTTTTCAGGGATCTCCCGTTTTCGCATATATTGCAGTCTAGTTATGCTCTAATTTCTCATTTTGCTATCAACAACTTAAATATTAATAAAAGTCTAAAAAGTACTCAGTTAAATAACCTCGTGCTTAGTACTATAAAATTAAGTATCCACTGATTGTTTGTGCAGGTGGCTGGATTGAACTTTTAAGTCGTGGTGGACTTTCTATCCCGTCCCAGGCGTTACTCACCAAGGTTTAAGGACATGGGCCCGAGTTTCTTCGCATTTAACGACCATTATTTTTTAAATCATAAATGGAAGCCGATATCGTAAAATCGCTTCGTAACTTTGCTATGACTGATTTAAACTGCATACTCTAATTTTGTCGAGTCAGAAGACTGCAAAATAGTTGCTAACTAGTTAATTAACGAAATTTCCTTTTAATTAATAAATTAGCTCTACTCGTCATACAATTTGTCTCGAAAAATTACATTGCATAGTAAAACCAATTTGCAAAAAAGTTAAGAAGCGATTTTACGATATCGACTCTCGTATGGATTTAAAAAAATAATTCTCCCGAAAGCCGAGAAACTCGGGCCCAAGCCCTTAAGGTGGCTGAGGAAATGTTCAGCACATATTTTGGTACAAGTATCACCAAGGAGCAAGGTATTGTAAAAAACTTCATTGCGAGACTTGTCAAAAAATTCCCAACTGCAGACATAAAAGTGTTGAGAAAGCTGGCCAGGACAAGAACATTTATTAGGTTGCGTTTCCTGAACCGCAAAGCCCACGCAGACTGTTTACAAAAGAGACAAATCAGGAAACGAAAACAGTTTAGTGTTCGACCTTAAACAAAAAGTAAGGAATTAATTGCATAAAATAATTATTTACATTAGTCTATTGCGGTGATTTCTAGGCAAACAAAAAGGAAATTTACTGTTTGTTTTTAAAGAGCAGATCTAAAGGTTTATAGGTTATTCAGCTGTAAAATTCTATTAAATATTAAAACATCAAATTGTTATGATTGTGTCTAAATAAATCATTTAATGTTTACGGACAAAATCAACCTAGCACGGGACAAAGTTATCATGTTTTTAAGGTATATTTGTTTGACTAATTGTCTGTTTTTTTGTTCTCACCATTTCGCACTGAAAGCAAGCGCGTTTTAAACAATTTGAGATCACCAGAATTTCGTGTTCTTGAAAATCTAATTTTAATTTTATGTTAAAATTAAACGTTCATATTTTCACCTATCAGTAGAAACCTGGGAAATTCGTGAGTTCATTCGACGACAACTTAGATTACAAGTTCCAGTATACGTGAATTACAGTTAATTCCGTTCGTTCTTGAGAACACCTAACCAATAGAAGAGGAGCTTTAAAACACCCACCAACTTCCGCACTTATTTGCGATGTGCTAACTGGCCGCTGACTGGCGCAGCAGCAGATGTAAACAACACGTGAATGTGAATAGTGTACTATGAAACCTGTGGAGTACAGCCAGCAAGTCGTTGAACCCGCGAATTTTCTGTTTCTCTACCTATCAGTAGAGACGGGAAAAATTCTCGGGTTCACAGACTTGTAGGCTAGACTCCAAGGTTATATGTGATCTCAAGCATACCGCAGCTGTTTATTTGCTTCTCGCTTCCACAGTGAAATGGGCATGCATTTAATTGCATTTTTGTTATTGGCTCAGGGACTTTAAGAAGGTATCGAATAAGTCAAGGGCCAATCGCGAAAGTGACACGAACGTGCAGTTGCTGGTATTCTAGTTTGTGCCTAAAAGAAAACGCGAATTTTTTCCACGTCTCTACATGTAGAGCCGCGATTTTTTGGCGAAAAGATTTTTGCAACATTTGGTTTCGATGCGTCATGTGCACACCTGCAGCTCTGCTACATCGTCTGTGGTTGGATGTTTTTACTCTCACTGGCCTTGGCAAATTATAGACGTACAGACTCACAATAATCTTATTCTGATTGGTGCAATCAAATGAGAAACGTGTCTGAACAAAGACACGCTGCCAATAACCTTGAAACAGAACTGCCGATGTGCACGTGAGTCACTGAAACAAAATGGGGCAAAAATCTTTTCGCGACAAAATCGTAGCCCTACATATCAGTAATCAATTTTATAACTTTGTATTGTTCAAATGGTTACTCATGTGTCTATCATATCATTAATATAATAAACAGCATGCATGGAGTGTTATAATTGGGTTATAGAGTTAACTAGAGCGAATGTATAAAAACTTCTGTAGTTAAGTTTTTTTTCCTGGTAAAAGAGAAGGCGTATACAGTCCTGATTCACAATTTATATGCATTCTTGTAACAACGATAATATGTAATACTTAATATTAAATTCTGCGAATTTACTTCGATTGTACGTACGTACGTATGTAATTTACAGAAGGTACTTTATAAAAATTAGTTACGCATAGAGTTTAATGTGACTTTTCCGTGAACTAGCGTTGAAGATACGATTGCCTGCATGGCAAGAGCCGCCGCGCGTTGTCCACCGTGACGTCACGCAGAGCGGCCCTTACCCCCACCACTTTCTACCCTCGGATTGGCCCTACCTCTCCCTCTACTTCCCTTGTTCTTGACCCACCTCATGCTGCCGTTACGGTAGTGTACATAGGGTTTTGACGAATAAACCTGAAGCATATTTCCGGTGGTAGTTTTTGTAAGTATAATAGTGGGCACGGTTTTTGTGTACATGTTAAACCACCAGTTTTTCTTTTATATACTCTATTAACTTAATAACTAAAGATATAGATAAATATTGCAGTTACATGCTTTACTGGGTGTAATGACCTTTAGGCCTAGGTAGGCCTATACTTTAAAGTTACTCGAAAATTTTCTCTGTAATAATAAAAATACATATTTGTTATAGGCGGAGTTTAAATATTTTCAGTATGCAACTTTTCCATTATAAAACGTAAATGTAAAGTAACACTAAGTTCTTTTTAAAGTGGAATTTGCCACTGTAAGTTACTGCGAAAAAAAAAAAAAAAAAAAAAGCATCCCCAGTGATATCACTTTTATTCAAAATCATGTCAGGTACCAGAAAGTAGTTGGAATAATGTTAAGATATGAGGCTATGTTATAGTAGGTTTGTTTGTTGAATTTTTATTTTTTCGTTTCGTTCCACTTACATTTTTGGACGTTTTTTTAACACTTCTGATTTTTTTGTTAAATATATGGAATAAAATATCAGTGTGAAGGACTCCCATACATAATCTATTCCGTACACAAAAAAATTCAGTACTTAAGTCACCAAGAAACCATACTTGATGAAGTGCTACTTTACGTGAATAAACAATGTTTATTTGACCATGAATACTTGCGAAACAAGTAGATCTTATAATGTGACTGTCATATTACGAAGTACTTATTTAAAGTAATACTTCATGAAGTATTTCTTGAAGTGGTCGCAATAAGCAATACTTATTTCTGGAACAATGAACTGAAAACCATGCTTAATCGTGAATATAAGTAGTACTTGTGTGTAGTATTCCTTATATCAACACTCTGAATTGTGGCATAGTTCTAGAGTTGTTATTTTACGCACGGCAATGTTAAGAGTAAGAAGTAAAAAAAAATATCCAAAACATCCCACTTACACATTCAGCATGGTTTCTTCATTTAGGACTGTAGCATATAAAATAAAAATTCCTAACAAATGTCCCAAGTTCTTCTGCTGTCTTAAGAAAACCCAGTTGACGGTAATATATTTTCGCACACATTTTAAACTTTCAGATGTTTCTATTGTTTAGAAAAACCTCCAAACTACCTGAGAAGAGTTAATTTACGTATTTATGAATCTAATATTAGAATTCGATTATATTTTAACTGCCAAATGTAGATAATAAATATTTGTCTTCTGCGAGACGTACTGAATATGTACGAACCATCATGCGTGCAGTTTCGAGCCGAAGTTGTTAAGTGATCGAGGATTCACGTAAATAGTATAATTGATAGAGTTGTGTTAATAAGAACAATTTATATATTATTAAAAGTTTTAAAATAACTCTACCAATGTATAAGAGGTATGCAAAATTTTGTTGTTATTTGGTGATAGAATAGACTTTACCGTCAAATACCAGAACACAATCTGTGATTTCATTGGCTAATAGCCTCTATGTGATGTCGTTTACACGCGTTACTGCTCTACACGATGTTGGTCACTCTACTGTAGAAGTTTTAATTATTGGCAACAAGCGATAACTACGTCAGCAATGTCGAGCGAACGTGTAACCGCTTGTCTAGTTTGCTGAAAGAAAATAACGCTATCGCTTGTCCCTATATGATGTCATTTCCCGATTTCCAGTCTCCTGATACAAAATTATGTTCGAACTACGTTTCTCAAAACCACGATATAATCATTATCTGAGATTAAATATGCGACAACAATGAGGGAAATATAATTGCGGATACTTTTTCAGTGGTTTTGGAACCGCGATGAACACAGAAAAACCTGAAGTTATTTTTCAGCGACGCGCATGTAGGAGTGGAACATGGACTGCGGCCAGATATTTCTATAGTCGGTTAGCTAAAAAAAATATGAAAATTGAAGTAAATTGACGTGGAGTAATGGCGCTAGACCCGAGCGAGCGATCAATCACCTGCTGTGCGCGTGATCCTTCACGGTCCAAAACAAAGCGCGGTTCACACACCAACGCCAGCGGCAACCCCGAGATAAGCGGCTGCGCATGCGCATGTGCATCAGGCTGATACATTGGCCAACGTCATGTGGGGGGAGGGAGGGAGGGGGTGATGGGCGCAGGGATTAGAGGATACCCGGCAGGACCAACAACGTGCATAAATCATCGCCTACAACAACAGCGCTGTTTTCAACTCATCCCGACCAACACTGAACCTTCGAAACGATGTGATCAATTCAACCGGTGGAAACACATCATATATTGAAAACACCAGCTCCAAGCATGCTCCGCAACTAGCGATTATTTTTTGTGATATCTGCCGTGCATCTCTGGTGTTCCTTGTTACTGAGAATTAGCCATTTTAATATCATTCCGGATATGAAATATACATAAATTTTAACACTAGCTGCATAAAATATGTTCTTTTTATTAACCAGCTCGTAGAGTGTAGGCCTATACTTTGAAGATACGCACCGCAAAACAAAAACTATAGACTAGAATAAATGAACTAAATTAGGTTTGTTACACAGGGAGTGTAGATGAATTTCAAATTAGTTTCTTGGTAAACAAATTGTCAGTACACATGTTTTAGACAAATTCACTGAAACTACAACCTATTATAAAAGCTGTCGAAATATTTTCCTTTTTCATAATATAATTATTAAGTTGTATCTTGCTTTGGAAACTAAACATAGCATGGATTAGAAATTTTTATACAAGTCTTATGTTGTTTATGATAAGAATTTCCACCATTTAGTAAAGCGTGTATGTATTGTGCTGTTTAAAGACTTCCATTGAGAATATTTTGTTTGAATGATTCTTACAATAGAATTATACAATTTGCAGTAAAATCGTGTACATTACAGACACATGTCGTCCTAGAAATCTTTTACAAAAAAGGAATCAACCGAACGTTTGTTATAATACATTGTGATCCATGTCGCAGCAAGTGAGTCCACACATAGACGTTTCCGTACCATCAATGAAGCAATAGCTTGACACTGTTCTATAAGCACCTCTCTCGGCTCAGTGAAAATATATTTCGTAAACTAGTACGGTATGTGTATAAACACAGAATACCAGCGGGCTTCAATTGAAGGTTTTTTTTTTCTTTTTGACTAGATGGTCTGTGCAACAGCAACTGTGCAAGTAAGCGCAAGGTAATGTTTGTTGTGTGAGGCGGTCCACCCACCACTTAGGCCTTAATTATTTCCTGTTTACATTTAATTTATTTATTTCGTTATGTTTAATTTTTTGAATTTGCTATTATCTATGTAATTATTTTGAGGTATTGTTGACAGGATTTTGGTAAGATATTGTTTGGCATTTTATCTGTATCAGTTTTGAATTGTTCAATTTTATATTTAATTCGGTTTGTTTAGGCCGAGGCAACTTTGTGTTTTAATTTAAATTTAATATTGTCATTAGGAGCTTAACTGTTATTGTATTATAACTCATAGCCCAATCAATAGGGAACTAAAATTGGGTTTGCCTGGAAAAAATTCATGGAGAGTTGAAAATTGGCAGAGAGGTACAGTTTTGCATCCTGGATAGCATACTCAATTTGCGACGTCCACGTGCCTCCGCTCGCGCCGCCATATTGAAAAAATGGCGCCCAAAATCGCTTTTTTGGCAATAACTCGTTTTCTGTTAACTCTATACAAAAAAAAAGGTTCTAACAAAAATTGCAGATTATTTAAGTTCCTACAAATTTTGTATAAATTATTTTATTGTGGCGTGAATAGTTTTTTAATTAATCTAATTTACTGTCGCCCATTTGTAAAAATTGTACAAAAGCTCATGTATTTCGGCAACCTTTTTATACGTTATCGAACAACTATGCATTTAAAATATATTTTACTCGTTTCGACGTTATTCCGAGTGCACGTACCTTTTGTTTTAATTTCAATTAGAATACATATGTGTTTACTACGTTTTTTTATTTCACACTGCCAATCTGCCAAGAAGGGAACGTTAGTCTCTCGTCGCTTATTACTTTCTCTGTGAGCTAGCGTTTTTTATACAAGAAGTCTGGAAAGCATGAAACCTTGGCCTTTCTAAGGGAAGCTAGGTGCGAACGCCTTCGAAATGCTACTACCCCCTCCATAACAGAGCGTGTTCGTAGAAACGAATAAGTGAAGGATTGACACCCTCCCCTCCACAGCGTAAAGCGACTCGTCAGGTAGTTGAGTATCGGAGCTTCAGCGATAGTGATCTACAAGTATACATAACAGTGACTTGAATCTTCGCTGGTGAATTCCAATGGTACTGTTGCTGCACGCCATTGTTCGCCACCATTTTGCAGACAGGACATCTGAGTATCACATCACTGTCAGAAATAAGTATATGTTGGATATTTTTATTTGTTGCATTCCCACTTATTAACTGATTTTCTATTCTGTTATAGACGTCCTCCAGTAAAACGTCAGGAAAGACGATTTTAGATTTTGGTAAAACCAACTACGATAACTTTTAATTATTCTTGTTTTTTCTTCTTTTATGTACTGTAAATATTTAAGAATTTTCAGTAATGGATAAGTAACCGCAATAGACCTGGAGATGTGTAGCCCAGGGACATTAACCAATAATCGGACAACACGAGTATGTATGTGGCGGGGGCACAGTTTATGATTCTCCTTTTTTGTGTTGCTTTCAAAGGATGACATGAATACTTAAACGTTTAAATTAAAAAGTTAATCATGTTTTGTGTATGCGATATAATTTCTATCAGCACTGTAGTTGTAGGAGATGAACATATCAGTTGTTACTTGTCTGAAGAGATTGGTACAGTTGGGATCTCGAACATAATTGGTAGGTATTTCGACTCCATTAAATTTAAGCGAAAGGATAGAGTCATTCTTCTTAGAGTTGCCAATAGCAGTGTAAGAATAGCAAATGTCGCAGTCCCAATCGATTCACTTCTGATTTTTCTCAGAATATGTATTGCAAAAAAGTCAGATGAAGAGTAACAACTTTACCTTCAATTTAAACTTTCTCAATTTTCCTTGTCGCTGTTTACTGAGAATGGGATCCGCAACGGCACCAAATCATCTCTTTACAAGTTTTTTACTCCAGCTTCAAGATATCTGCAATGTGTAAGCAGCATTCATTTTATAGATGGTGGGTTTCTGTTACACAGAGTTCAGTGGCATCGCAACGAATATTTTTCAGAAATTTGCAACAATTTGTGAAAAGACAGTATGGTTTGAATGCTTTTATAGGGGTTTATAACTCTTCTCAGCTTGAGTCAGAAAATTCAAATTTATTAGAAGTGACCAAACATATGCTATTTTGTATAGCATTTCCAAAAATATCAGTAGATATAAAATTATTACATTTTTTTCAAGTCCATTAATAGAAAAAAAATTGTGAGTTATTGGGACATACTATGTACAACTTTTGCAGCAAGTAAAAGCACAAAGAGTGCTGAACGACTTCGCCGAGCAAGCAAGGAGTCTTCTGCTGATGTCTTTTTCGACGTATCAATGAACACGACATTCACACAGCCAAAACTTCTGGCCAACGAAAAAAATTAAAAAGCCGCCTCATTGCCTTTCCCAAAAGGAGATTTGAAATTTAAATTTTGTAGTTCATCAGACAACATAAGATGCTGATACACTGATCGTAAAGACTGCTATAAATATGGTCTCTTCATTTGATACTGTTTTCATTGCTAGAGAGGACATAGACCTCCTTGTTCTATTAGTAGCCTTGGAAAAAGGTTAGTCAAATGTGTATTTGAAAAAACCAGGCTAAGGAAAATCTACGTAACAAATTTACTCTCATCAAGGTTTACAAGCTAAGCCAACAGTGGCAGATAACATATTGTTTCTGCATGCTTTCAGTGGCTGTGACACAGCATCTGCAATTTTTGGGCAAGGAAATAGGAAATTATTGAAGATACTTGAACAAACTGAGCAGTTGAATCAAACCATACAAGTATTCAAGGAAGAAGGAGCAGATCCCGACACCATCGCAACAGCAGGAGAATCATTCTTAAGAACATTGTATGGGGACCATAAAAATGCAACATCATTGATTTTTGCGATGTCAGCATTTCACAAGATCCGTTTTTAAAAGTATATTGAATCTTTCTTCATTTCCACCTACAGAATCAGCAGCAAAGCAACATTCACTTCGAACATACCATCAAGTTCAAACTTGCTATGGAGTTCACAAAAATCCGGAAGAATGGGGTTGGAAGAGAAGTGACACTGGATTGACACCAGTCAAAACAACTAAAGACCCTGTTCCTGAAGCTCTCCTTAAATTCCTTTCTTATAAGTGTTAAAAAGGGTGCAGCACAGGATGCGGTTGCAGAAAGGCAGGTTTAAAGATTTCTGTCATTTGCATGTACTGCAGTGGACATTCGTGCAGCAACATTGCTGATATTTTACGTGACTCAGATGTAGAGGAAGTTGAAACTGTCATAAACAAACTATCGGAATACGAATGTAATTTAGAAGATAAAGAAGGAGAGAGTACAGAAAATGACGATGACACTTGGTCAAGAACTACACAAGAGGATGAGGTATTAACTGTTCCAACCAGAGCGTCAAAACGAAGAAGAGAGTAAGACGTCAATGTACGTGGATTAGGCCTCATAGGGAAACCACAATAAAAGAGCGCGCGGTTACTCTACCTCATGGTGGTGTGGAAACGAGTATAAAAGTGACAGTTTTAATCAGTAACGAATATAACGTCGCCTAAATATGCGAGCTTTAGTGCAATTTTCACAAATGCGTCGCAGTAAAATTAGATTATTTAAAAAACTATTCACGCCACAAAAAAAAATTTATACAAAACTTATAGCAAATTTAATTCTCTACAAATTTTGTCTAGATCATTTTTGTATAGAGTTGACAGGAAACAAGTTATTGTCAAAAAATCAATTTTGGGCGCCATTTTTTCAATAATGCGGCGCGAGCGGAGGCGCGTCGATGTCGCAAAATGAGTATCTCATTCAGGATGCAAAACTGTACCTCTCTGCCAATTTTCAACTCTCCATGAATTTTTTCCAGGTGAAACTACTCATTGCTTGGACTATCAGGGCTGGGTGTATTGTTGGCAAGTGTAGTTGGATGGGACAGGTGTGCCTAAACAGTTCTTGGAATCGCTATATTTAGATTTTTAACTGTTTTTCTAATACTTTTACTTTTCACGAAGTGTACGTGTGCCGCTGCTCGTTGAGTGTGCGAGAGAGACGGTGATATGTTTGCACGTGCTGGCTTGGGCCAATGAAAGGACATGCAGTTCAAATTTATTAAAATATTATGTTGTAATGTATTATATAATTATGGTTTTCAAAGCTATATTTTCACTTTACAGGTTGTTTAGATGTATAAGGATTGTAATTTGTTATTATATTTAATTTAGTATCAGTTTTCCATTACGTTTTTACCTTGGTGCGCTGGGTGGCCGCTAGAGGCACTGCAGGGAGAGAGCAAGCTTCGCGGAATCTGCCCGGGCCATGTTTACTTGTTGTCTAGTCACGGACGAAGATGGGTGTCTGGAGCGGTTCACGGGCTGTGTGGGAGCGAGGTGGCGGAGCAGCTATGTATAATAAGTAGTTAATCTTTCAGTGCTTGTAGTCGCAGAGTGGAGGGGTCACGAGGATGTTATAATTAAGAAGTCGTGGCGTGTTTTGGTCTCTTGAAACTATATTTTAAATTCTTAAAGTTTTTGGGGTTGAGCTGTTCTCTCCCGGTTGCGTCAGGCTTGGTCAATGATGAAGACTATTTAATTTTAAATCTATAACTTCCAGTATGCAAAGTTGATTTTTTAAAAGTTATTTAATAAAACAGTCATACCAACAAGATTTTAATTTTTTGAGT
>PNEQ01110488.1:0-42591 GCA_003012365.1 Medauroidea extradentata
CGTGAGGAACGCCATAAGATTCCTCTGCGCAACAACCAATCAGACGTCGAGTGGGGTGATCACGTAAGTAACGCCACGGCCGTCGGCCACGCGGCCCTGCGAGAGAAGAATCTACCGACTGAGTGCCCGTTCTCCAATAACGGGCTGGCGCACCGGGCAATTCACTATCTAATCACCAACCCCCGCTCGCGTCAACTTACACTATTTGTATTGAACTAAGCACGAACTCTGTATCACAATATTACCACCTGCTTTCAGTTTCAGCTGTAACAAAATTTGTATTAAAGAACCCCACTTGGAGCTCTGCTCAAGGGGTTTAATCTGTATTTTTGTGAACTGTTTTATATGTATGTATAAATCAAAATAAATAAAAAAAAAAAAAAATCAACTTTTAAGTGTGTTGTAACGTAAACACTGGTTTTTAGTTACATGGAAGTTTTCATAAAACAAATGTTAAAGATGCCTTCAAAACGGCTTGAAGAACACTTTATGCAGTGCTCATCGTGAACGTCCTATATTCAACACATTAGGTTTGTTTTACTCAACCTCTCTCAGGAGCTGGGAGAGTTGGGTCAAGTTGACCCGGGTAAACCCAGGTCAAAAAGAGTTGGCAAATGGCAACTCTCGGAGGAAGGAAAACAAAACGCCTGTTGCGTTGATTTTATGGCGGAACTAGCAGACGTATTTAGAAATTTTAATAAAGAAGAATCATAAGGTGATGAAGTTCCTACAGCCGCACCAAATAATGCACTATAAATGATAAAGTGCCTTCTAATGTGGGAGAGTTTGTGAATTTATTTATTTTTATTTAATTTTTCATCTTGCAAAGGGGCCTCAGCCCTGTGGCAAGGATTTGCTTAACCTACCTCTTCTCAATTTTCCGACCCCATCAACCTTTTTCTAAACTCCCCTGCTTCCGTCGCCTCAACCACATCCCTCGCCAATTATCTTCCACTCATGATCACCCCTTCCCCTGAATATACCACTCTGTATCTTGTCACCCAGTTGTGCCCACCCCCTCTCCCTCTCTCGCCCCCTGTGTCCTCCACTTATTTGTGACCCACCTAGCAGCCCTTCTCTGCACCTTTTCCATCTCTACCACTTCCCTTCCCACGTACGGGTCCCAGACCGCCGCCGCACACTCCAAAATGGGCCTCACCATTGTTTTGTATCCCTTTTCTTTCACTTTCTTGTCTGTGCCACTTAACACCCTTCCCAGCAGGGCCAGCGCTCTTCTACCTTTACTTGTAACACACTTCACTTTCTCGCCCCATCTTAAGTCATCCTGAAGAATAACTCCCAAATATTTATATCTGTTCGCCTGTCACATTAGTCGCATGACTGGATCTACTCAGTCGTTAGATTCTTAAGGGCTTCGCCTACCACACACTTAAAATGTGTTGCAGCGTGTTTTTTAAGTACTTTTTTTTAAAGAAACTATTCCATATATGCCCAATGTGCCTATGTATGAAAAAAAATACACTCCAAACGATGACTGAAGACTACTTTGTTTTAGTAAGCGCCTATTGTCTGTCTAGAAAGTGACTGTGTTTTGTTTCGTCTCATCATTGTGTTGTTTGTTGCTTTTCTGTTCAAGTATGATATGTGCTGTTTTGTTTAGTCTAATTGTTGTTTTCTGTTTGTGTCTAATGTAACACAGTACTGGTTTTGTTTCGCCTCATTGGTGCATCATATTTTTATTTTGTGTGTCATACATTTTAACTGGTTGTCCCTTTGCCAAAACAGACCTCAAACCTGTGTGGTCTGCCTGGGTGGTGTCTTCGGTTTTCTTTTGATTTTTTTAAATTATTTTATTTCTCATCTGTTTGTACGTGTTTTTTTTTACCCCGATTCCATTTATGAGATTTTATGTTGTGTATGTATCTTGTTGACTAAGCATAGGGCCTACTCTGCTTATTTATGTTTGTCTGTCGTCTTTAGTTTTCTTCGACAATCATCTATATCGCAATGGAGTATGTCCAAGTAAACAAATCCAGTCAGGCTCTCACATTGCACAGTTCTTTGAAAGATCATATTGTTCCTTTTGGCCAGCAACGGCCCACTGTCCTAGCCAATACGCGAGTTCAAAGCACCAGTGATTGGCCGATATTCTGGTGGTTCACAGGGCTCATTTGATTTGATCAACTGTAATGTATTTGGCAAGTATCTTCAGTTTGAGTGAGTTGTCAATAAGAGTGTGGTTTCAGTACATATTTACAGTTGCGTTTGAAAATACAGCATATTGAAATCTGAATAACTTGACAATATTAGGGCACGTAAATACTAGTTGGCTTGGTTGCACTTAAGTAACTGACAACAAGACATTGGTACGCTTATCATTATGTGCCATAAAATTGAAAAATGGCACTTGCCCTGGATGAGATGAAGTTAGCTCCATCCACCAGCTGTATCTTGCGAAAAAAAATCTCACTTTTGGTGACTTAGAGGTGAATATTTTTAAGTTTAACCCTACAAAACAGTTATGAAATGATAGCTTCCGACTTGTGTGATCAACAGTATATTATATACTGTATCAGCTTTATAAGTCCAAGTTCTTAAAATATTAATTTTAATTTTTTTTTTCGGTTATCTTTGTGTCAGAAAAATGGGTAATGACATATTCCCTTGTTGTCCTGAGTGCAGTGCAGTCCTTGTGAACAAACCTCTAGCAGTGAACTTGGGGGAAAAAAAACACCTCTGTTTAGGTGCCATAACACGTTTGAAGTTGCAGGTGACTCACGGCTCCTTGTGCCTTGAGAGGAGATATGTCAGTGTCAGTCACCTGCCAGTATCAAATGGATGTGTGTTTGTCTGGCTGGTGACTCACCTTGTTGTAATGCACTGTTATTAGTCATCCAGGAATCTCAGCAGGTGAATTTGACTGGCTTGTGACTCACTGAGTAGGAGTGGTCTAACATTTCCCAAGAAGTCTGTAATGACAGGGGCAAATATCCTTGTACAATATTTGCTATAGGCCCAGATCCCAGCTCTGTTGTTGCTCTGATGAGATGCTCGTAGATTGTGTGATGTGTCGCAGTCTCTAGCGTCAGTGTTGTAACACAATGTTTCAATATAACAACACTGCAGCACTTAACAAACTAGTGCATAACAATACAAAACACAAGCCTACAAGTTAATAATGTTTCATGCGATGCAAAACGTATTTATGCAATGTAGTGTGAGAATATTGCGTTTTCTTGTTTGTAATTACTAAATAACAATGGAATGTTATTGTTCTATTGGTATTTATACTGTAAGTGCATGTCACAAACTGTCTTACTTGAGCTCCTCAGTATTGAATAATAGGAAAACATTATTTGTAGTGCAATGATATAAAAACTGTTTGCACTTTTCATAAGACTGAATTCCTGGACAGTTACTTTCACATTTACGGCAAGTCTTGTTCAGACCCTAACTTATAAAGACTGGCGTCCCTCAAAGATGTATGCTGGGCTGGGACCACTTCTATTCCTCATGTACATAAATGAACTACCAGAAAACATCAAATTAGGGACTCTAACGCTGTTTATTAGATGAAACTAGCATCCTATTAAGAGAAAGTAATGTGAATACACTTAGACATATTTCTGAAACTGCGTTATTGACATTGGAAACATTGTTTCGAAACAATAGTCTAATTGTTAATAAGACACAGTTTATACGGTTTAACAAATTAAATAAACGTAAAGAACAAATCATGCTGATGTATAACAACAGCCTCACTGAAGCATCAACAGCAGTAAAGTTTCTAGGATTGAGTCCTCGCTCTTTACTTTTTTTAACGCAAACTAATACATATATCAAAAATTCATTCTTACAGTTTTAACACTTAGCTATATATCATCGTTTGTATCTGAATTTTTCTGTTGCAATACACCACATGAATTTTTAAATTTTTTCTCCTGAAATAAAGCAAAATAATTTTTTGCTAGCAAACGGTACATTATTTTAAAAAAAACGCTGTGTCAAAATTGTGTATCGTATGACTGTACACAGTCTCAAATTTTTTCAAAGCATTTGGTTAAAAAATATTTGAGTTATTTGCAATTGTTTGAAATAAATGAAAGATAATGGTCTTAAATTATAATAAAAGACTATTCTGGTCAGAACACATTAAAGAACTTGAAGGTAAAACTATCGTCCGTCTGCTACTTGCTGAGAGCCCTGATATTGATACTGAATCCTAAAACACTTAGAATACCATATTATGCACACTTCCATTCTGTGATGAGGGATGACATATATCAAATTCTGGGGAAACTCTACAAACTGCCCTAAGATTTTTCACATAATAATAATGATAATAAATAATAATAAACAATATGCATCATCACTGGAGTTGATCATAGAACTTCCTGTAGACCATACTTTGAGGGCCATATCTATAGACCTCTTTCGAATGACTACCAACTGCTCACCAATGCTTTCTCTATGGGGACAGCAGTTGGTTGTCATTCGAAAGAGGTTTATAATATTGGCCCTATAGCTCACCAAATGAAAACAACACTGAATATGCCATTCATGCACTTAACTTGATAAAACAAAATCGGAATAACTAGGCTACATAAAAAATGAAGACGTGCACAATCATGAAACATGAAACACATACAAATTAAGGATAATCCAACATAACAGCTCGCGCGTTGGAAAAAGTCTATTCTATTCAGGCCTGAAAATGTACAACAATCTACCTAAACAAGTTACTTATGAAATGAATATAAATAAATTTGACTTACTAATAAAAAACACATTTGAAAATCTGTATCTATATAGTGTACAAGACATAGAGGAATATGTTCAGAGAGAGTAACTTATATTCATGTAATTCAAGCTATTGTAAATAGTACATATTAATAAAGTCTGGTATGAATGTGTGTATAAATTGTGATTGTGTCTTTGTGTTCATGATATGTCATGTAACATATATTACAAGCTATGTAAGGGTGCATATTATGGTGAGTTAAATAATCTAACTTGTAACTTCAGCACTGACTATTGAGTGTATAGACCTACACAGTGCAATAGACATACATTTGTTTCATGAATAGCCAACACTGCTCATTACCATCATCTATTAATTCTAATATCCTTCACTACAAAGTCTTATTTAATTTTCATGCTAGTCATTGTATGTATTGTATATTGTAGAATCATTCAATCATATTCATGTCCAGTATTTCATAATAATTGTAACCATATTGACAAGCCCTATATTCAGTGAGCTTCAGCTCATCAACTGAGTCTATTGGATGATGTATGGAAAAAATAAATATGTTCAACTTTTATAGCTGTTACACAAGCTCTCGACAAGTTCTCTTGCTACAGTAACCTAGTTTCTAAGGTAGTTTCTTCTAACGTTTTATCTTCTTTTCGGTACAGCATTTAACATTTCTTAAATTTACTAAATATCCATATTTAAATTGTTTTATTTTATACGTAAGCCTACAACATAGGTTAATAAATAACATACTAGTATAAAAAATGTGGAGTGTTGGTACAAAAATAATTAAACGAGATACATTTCAAGTTCATTGTTTTTTGAGGTTGTAAAGATCATGGACTGCAGAATTTCCCGTATAGATGACCCATCAGACTTGAAGTCAGCAATAGCAATAAATTTTGTGACAAAGAATTTTTCCCCACTTGTATACAGTATTGCATTATAGCTGTTGTTGAGTACATTTAGTAACAGCATAACTAAGTAAAAATGTTGTTCCATATTCCTAGCATAAGGACGATGTGTTGCAGGTACCCGTCCTGGTGCAAGTCTTCCAGTTCGCAGTGAGAGAACACTTCTGTTACAACTAAAGTCAGCGCAGATCAAGCTTCAAGCAGCTCAGATAACAATTTCTGAAGACAACATTATGTGTAGCCTACAAAGCCAATCTGCCTGTAATTTTTATGTTGTGAAAATTATACCAAGCCCTGAAACCAACAGCAGGCTGTGAACTTTTCTTCCTTTGAATCCAAAGTGCCGCCATCATATTTTTGTTTCCTTATTGTGCAAAACCTAAATTTACAGAAGTGCTGGGTCTGTGTTTCAATTCACATGGCAAGCATATTCTCAATTTTCTCATTTGCATTACTGCATGCAGGTGACACGTAGCCTAGTTACTACTCTTTCATTTTGTTCACGTTGAGTTCTACGAACTGTAATTGGTGGTAGCACTAATACTTTACCTATTTCAAAATATTGCAAAACATTTTTTTGGTTAACATGACAGGTTCTTTGTTATTTTTTAAAATTTGTGTGTTGGAAGATAAATTCTGCCTTTTTAAGCTATGTGTTAAAGAAAGCCAATAAATATCAGAATAAACTTAGAATTAGCTATCCATGTTCATAGTCTTGTAAAGTTAAGGCCTCTCTTTTAGTTTAGCAGTGGTTTCAAAAATATTTTTTAAAATGTATATTAATACATATATAAAAATTCATTCTGGCAGTTTTAACACTTATATATCATCGTTTGTATCTGAATTTTTTTGTTGCTATACACGAAACAGATTTTTAGATTTTTGCCCCTGAAATAGCACATATTCTGTTGTCAAAAAAGCCAAACTGAAGCAAAATAATTGTATGCAACAAATTCAGTTGCACTGTCACTTGTACTCTCAACATTGCCAGAGCGTCGCAGTTGCTTGCTTCCCACAAAGGTGACCCACACACAAGGTTTGAGTCCTGACTGGGTTTTCGCTTACGTTTTCATACATAATAAGAACAGTCCAAGTAAATTCATTTTCGGACTTGTTTCTCCAGAATCTCTAGTTCCCTCTATGAGTTTGCACAGTTTCTAAATTCTTTGAGTTTAAATTTAAAAGTGCTACGACATAAAAAATAATAATAAATTAATTTTACTTTGTGACATACATGTTTGCAGTCTCAACTAACCACAATAAAAAATGTATCCATGCAAGTAATATTTCCTATTAAATAAATAGCACAATATTGCTGCAAGTATCTAATCTAAATTTTAAACTGACTTTTTCAAAAACATGAGGGAAACCTTTAAGGCCATGATCCATCAATTCTACAAGCACAGCTCAATGTGTTTGTGTAAAACTCATGTCTGGTAGTGGAAAACAGTGCTTATTCCATGGCAACATTTTGTAAAAACAGCTGCCACCACAACTGTCAAAATGTTGAATTCTTATATGAGACGGACTGTACTGACAATAATAATTTTTTTATTCCTGAATGTGAGCAGATATTGAAAAACTGTTGCACAGTTTTGTTAAAAATAGTTTTATTATGTAGTCTAATTTTTTCTCGACAGAAACTTATATATGTAGAGTGATAATTTCCTTAGTTAAATAATTAGCTGAAACCACTGTGTATTTTGTCTTGAAGAAATTAAGACTATACTTAACCAAACTGTGCAACAGTTTTTTTATATCTGCTCTTATTTAGGGTTGAAAAAATAATTGTAGTAAAAGTAGTAGAAATTATGGATCATGGCTTTAACAGAAATGGTGAAATGGTAAAAATTTTTCAGTATTTTAAAAATGTTCTGTAAGTGCATGAAAAATAACAAAACTCTTTTTAAGAACTTATGTAAGCAGCATTCTGAATGAAACTGCAGTTTGTAGAAAAGTGTACCATCCATGTTAAAATATGATACTTAAACTTTTGCAAAGGGCCAGTAATAATTGTTTAGATAAGAATTCATAACATGAACTACATTTTTCCTGGTTGGGGTTTAAACTTATATTATTACATTCATTGCAGTACGTTATGTAAAAAGTTATTCATTTTCTTTCTTTCCTTTATTATTATGGCCTGGTAAGTATCATGTCCTACGTCTACATTTACTACAAACACAATTTATTTGGTGCAAAAGAAAATTGTAGATAAAAGGCTCAAGATGTGGAGTATAATGCGACAAGATAGATGGGAACTTGCACAGACCCCAGTTCGTGGCGGGACGCACACTACTGTCATGTGACTGGCGCTGGAAAAGTGGAGGGGATCAGTTAGTGCTTGACTCAGGCGTGTGATGGTCGCTCCAGCACGTCATATCGAGACCACGAACTAAGAACACGTGGGTGAAATCAATAATATCGCAGCAACGAAAAAAATTGATGTGTTGTTTAAAATACAATGTTTCAGAAGTGGCAAGTGCTGCGATGGGTGTGTCTGTGACACGCTTAAAAAGAATTTTGGCTGAAGGGGAAAAAACAGAAAGGGGCTCAAATTTTTCAACACCTACAGCAGGGACGTGCAAATTTTCCTAAGAGTGAGATGCGGAGCCGGTGGCAGATTTAGAAACATATTTTGGGAGGGGCTTATGTGATTTTCTGGATCGTAAAAAATACTAGCTATCTCAAAAGTGTGGTTGTTAACTGTCCCAGAACATTAAATATAACACACATACAAGTAGGACACCTTAAATGTACTTGGATTGTCGTACATACTGGACATACTTTGGCTACATAATGTTGAACACAATTTGGTGGGAAAGCTTCAGCTCTATTGCCCTCCCCCTTAAATCCACCACCGCACGGGGGCAAGTTACTATTGTACAGTGTGTGGACTTCAAACCGGGCCCGGCACAATACAAAAACAGTTACGGGGAGTCAAACGACGAACAGGGGAGGGGAGACATACAGCTGATGTCACAGGTTACAGGCGAGGATCTGCTATCGTTAACTGTAAAACTCTGACTCTGAATAATTTCTATAGTGTACTAAATGCTGGTTTTACGTGGGTAACATGTCAAGACAAATTACATTGATTACAATTAATTCACAGAAACAGGCGGGGGAGGGGACCTACCGGAACCGGATAAAGTTCATGTCCAGTGGCGTAGTTGACTTACCATCATTCTGCCGGCAACAACTAAGGACTGATGCGAGCCCGCCCGAACCACGCAAGCGACTGGCCGGCGGCGCCCTGCAGATAGCGAAGGAAGGCAGCAGTGGAGAAGGGGAGGGAAGGGTTCACACACATACGTGAGTAGAGGAAAGAAAGAAACAGCGGAAGGCCGTAAGGATGGCAGCGTACATGTCGGCGACGAAGATAACTATAGTTCATGGCGGGAACTAGAAACTCACACATTGTCCAAGCTCATACACTACTCGAGCGACTGCATGTCACACTGTCAAGTTGCATTGCCAGTGATATGACACTGTGGGCAGCAGCATCGTCTGTATGTTCCAGTACTGCAAATAAACCAATGTATTCTGAAATGATAATGTGTGGAAAAATGGGAAAATTTTGAAAAATAAAGTAGGGGATGAGATACATAATACCTCCTTCCTCTCGAAGTTTACTTAAGGGGTGGAGGCGGTGGTTCCTCATTCATGACATGGCCCTGACCTACGGGCAAGAAATTAGAATGCGAAGAATGTATTGAAAGTTACAACTTTACATGCAGAGCAGTGAGAAGGAAAATACACGAGTTTTAAGTTGTCAGATAAACTGTTCCAACTTTAAATAAATCAAACAAGGCTTTACGTAATGATGAGGTTTTGGATTGCAGCAAAGAGCTTTTGAGAAAACTGCTAAAGAGGATAGGATTTCGTTGGAAGAAGTGTCAGTCAACGAGAAAGATTGGCCTGGTAAGGGCCCTTAATTGGCCAAATTTAAAACAGGTAAAGCTTTTATGAAAGTCTATCAATCTAAAACCTTTTTTACTTTAAAGAGGGGATAATTTTAACACCGCCCTTTGGTTTTGATGTATTCATAGAGAAGTTGTTTAATTATTGGAAACAGTGAGTGGCATGACTGTTAGTCAGGGCCGCATCAATAGGGGGGGGGGGGGCAGGATGCCCAGACCCAAGCCCGAGTGGGACCCTGGCCCTTGGCCTAGGCTCTGTACGTCGGCGCGAATCTTCTAGTGGGTTTTGAGCATTAGCGGTATATCCTAGACAGTTGCAACAAGAGCACCTTTTTTGTTGCACAGGTCTCATTACTCAATGAACCGTCTTAAAATGCTCGAAAACCCAAATGGTAAAAAAGTTGTATGCAATTAGAGGGTAGCCACCCATGCTAATTCCATAAGGGTGAAAGTTATCAAGCAGCATTTACTGTTGGTTTCAAGAGCCGAATAGCATTAAGCAATGCTGAAAGTATTGTTATTTTTATGTAATTTAGTTTCCGGTATTTTAGGGGAATACAATTTTAAATTTTGATATTCAGAGCCTTATTACTCTTAATATTAAGTTACTGTCTTTTTTGCTTATTTTTTTCATAAGGAATCACCTGATGGAGTTTGTCTGTGTTTTTCAAAAACTGCCGGTATATTTCAAGTAAATCATATCTGAGGTGTTTTAAGGTTTTGTATAGCAGGTTACAACATTTTAACAGGGGATATTAGTCCCGAAATTAAAATACAAATTTTAGAAATTAAAATTTAACTACTAATGAGAGTTTGAAAGAAGTCATTTTGCATGATTCAATTTTATTTATTTCCTATCGTGTTTCAGCTTAAGTTAAATCTGGATAAAATTTTAAACAAAGTTTATAAATTAAGTTTTGCTGTATTTTGCACAGTTTATGATTTTGAAATATCATTTTAGTGATGTGTTAGCTTCCTTGTGGATGTGAATCACTGGCAGATCAAGGTTCTGGCTCAGAGAGGCTCGTAGAGGGGCGTGCAAGTATGCAACCTGATCAGCAAGCTCCTTGTTTGTCACATCGTGGGTGGTAGTGCCGTGTGCAACTGGGCACTGATAAGGTATTGTGTTGCGGAACTATTTGTCGGTATGGTTGCGGATGTTTCTCCAATTAACTAACTATTGTGTTTTGTCTGTTTCTTCTGGTATGAAAATGCTAATGACATTTATGGACGGTATTCTGTTGACCTTTAACATCTGAAACTTTATTAATAAAAATTTCTAAGTAACTTGGATCCCAATGTATTAATTTTCCCAAATTAGTATGTAACGTGGCGTGTAGTCGGAATTTGTTCTCGAGCTGTGTTGGGCATGTATAGATGGCACTCTGAGAATGTAGTAATTGGGTAGCAATGGCAGGGTGTGGTTGTTGTAAAAAAAACTCTGGCGAAGGTGGCTGCAGACTCGCTGGCATTGTAAACAGTCAACAGTATGAGTCCCATCAGTTTTTTATTTTATATTATCAACTTAATCACAATATGAGTTAACATTATATATATTTTGTAGTTTCTTTTCAGTCAGCCGTATCAAGTTGTGATTACCGCTATATTCATGGACGAACACGTCTGAACTTCAGTTTTAACGTGAAACTCAATATTCAAATTTACCGGTCACAATTATAAATGGTATGGAAAAAAGCAGGATTATTTTATTTCTTAAAAAAAAAATATATATAATCATCTTACTTGCAAGTGTATTCAAAACTGAGGGAATTAATTAAAGCATATTAGATTTTGCATCTCCCAACAATTGCCACGATAATTAAAACAAATTCCCAGATCAAGGAGACAGTTTGTTCATGCAACTAGTACCAGTTGTCGCCCCCAGACAAATGACCCACCACAACTTACAGCCCAAAGAGGAGCAGTGGTACATTCTTATTTAATCAACAACAGATGGTCCTGTCCCAAGAAAAAAGCCCCGTTGAAAATTCAGAGCACGGACAGTGACAGTTTATTTTATCCATCAGTCTGCAAAAGAAAACCCGGCAGCAGCTGCCCCACTACATCTGGCTGCCTGAACAGGGACATGTCAGTAGTCGTTCTCTACTGAGTCCTAGGCTTGCCCCACTACCAATACATACGTACATACATTTATACTTACCATATTTTTACAATTCTGGTAACTTTGCATTGCCTAAGTATTTATAGTTTGCTAAAACATAGTTTCATGTAAAATTTTTCACTTGTTTGATTACTACTCCATGTCTGAAAGAAAAATATTGAAATATGCCAAACACAAACAAAGATTTAATTAAAAATTTTCAGCAAACATTGTATCTCTGCTCTGTGAAAGACTTTCTAGGATAATGAGTGTTTATCAGAGTTCACAAAAAATCAACATTATCTTGAACACCTATGCAGTGTGCCAGTTCATTAGCCTGAAACTATAATTTACATCAACAGCTTAGCTGCAGTTTAAATAACTGATTTATTATTACCTACTGTAATTACTTTTTCACTAATTTTAAAGCAACATAGAGTAATACCCTCATGAATTTTGATTTGTAATACTGACTGTAAAAATACTTCGCTGAGCCTTTGCATGACTGACCACTGTTATCCCTAAAGTCTAGGCAGGCTCCCAATGTGTTTGTGGGGAATGAGCACCATTGCTGGCTCAGATAACTAGCTATTTTACCACTCAGGGTCATAGAGGTCAGCTGTATTAACAGGCCCGACCAAATGACGTGCTACTTGTGCAGTTCTTGCACCAACCAAGTACCAGAGATACCTTGCAAAAGTTTTCCTTCTTTATTTGTGATGGAACCTGTCAGACAGGTCCAGCTTTTTTATATCCAAAGATGTTCCTTCCACCTACGGAACAAAAGAAGAAAGTGAGAAAAAACAATAGGATGTGACATATGAAGGCTGTTGCTGACCGGCCGCAAGTCTACAAGAGCCGAGCAGGTCAGTGGCTCGAGTGTGTGCCATGGGGGAAGACAAGGAGGCTGCACGCCCAGCACAGGGTGTAGGTTGGCGAGCCGTGGATGTGTGGGGCAAGCTGAAGTATGTGGCGAAGAATGTGACCATCGAGCCAATCTTACTGTTCCTGGTGTTGCCGAGCACGTTGTCTGCTCTCGCCATGCAGAATCTATACATAGAGAAGGCATGCCGAGTGAACTTGAACTACTCGCAGGAACTGTGCGCGCAGCTGATGCAGGGAGTCGTGACCAATGAAACGAAGGCTGTCTCACTCAAGACTGCAACGTTAGTGTCCTGGATGCAGACTTGGAAGACAGTCATCACGTACCTGCCCCCGACCGTGCTCATGTTGTTCCTGGGCTCGTGGTCTGACAGACACGCTAGACGCAAGCCTTTCATCTTACTACCGATAGCAGGAGAAATGTGCTCCACCTTGGGCTTCCTTCTCTGCACCTACTTCTTCTTGGAGCTACCAATGGAGGTTGTTGGGGTTATGGAGTCTCTTTTCCCTGCTCTGGCAGGAGGCATCTTCACCATGTTCATGGGTGCCTTCAGCTACCTCGCAGACATAACATCTCTGGAGAACAGAACCCATCGCATGGGAATAGCAAACATATTCCTGTCTGTGTGCACACCAGTCGGTATTGCACTCAGCGGAGTCATCACAAAATATCTAGGCTATTATGCAGCCTTCTCTGTTTCTCTAGCGTTGGTCCTCACAGGGTTCGTCTACTGTCTCGTCCGAGTGAAAGAAGTAACAAAACCACCTATTCCTGTCCCCAGTGGCTTCGCATTCTTTCGAGACCTGTTTGACTGTCGCCACATTTGGGACACGTTTCAGGTGGGGTTCAAGAAACGAAAAGACAACAGGAGGAGGTGGATTATACTACTTGTGATACTTTCTGTCGTAATAGTTGGTCCTATCACAGGTGAGAGAAATCCTTGATTTTATCAATGTGGTTTTTTCAAGTTTTAATTTGCTGAATAATTTCCACCAGCAGATAAATATTGTTTTTTATTTTTATTTTTTTTGTTTCTTTTGTTGTGCAGAAATGTAATCTCTGTGAAATTTTATCTTATTGCACACTATACGGATTCAGTGATTGCCAGTTCCTGCTTAACTATTAAATACCTCTTATGTGATAATCCGAAATTATTTCTTCCCGTATATCTGACCATATTAATTATTTATCTTCCATTCTTCCGAAATGGTTTTTCCATTGTTTTCTCTACTGCTGTATCTTGTAGTTCAGTGAATATAAATTAAAGTCCCATCTGCTGTCTTAATTTCATAATGTGTGCTGTTACGTCTTTTTTATTTGTACAGGAAGTTTAAAGTTTTAGTTATGCATTGGTTCAGAACTGAGTAGTGAAGTATGATATACATTCTTAAAAAATTATTTTGTTTATCTGTTTCTAGGTTTGTTTCAATAAACGAGGAACAAAATTTTGTACTGATAAACTATTTGTCATTATTTTTTTTCTTTTTCTTTTTTTTCAGTTTGTAGAATTTAAGTTAATGACAAAATAAGCTTACATTGTATATAGAAGTTCTGTTTAATCTTATCTGCTTATATGTAAAAATAGCCACTTGTTGGCTTTAAGACTGCTTAGTCACAAAAATGCAAAACGTATACATTTCACTGTTGTCAAAATTGTCTGATGCTGGTATGTAGTATATGTTATTTATTTGAGTGTTTCTTTCTCAACTCTTTTAAAAATTAACGTTAGAGAACTTATATGTGGAAACCAATACTGTAGTTGTACAACTGTTATTGTCTTGTGGCAGGTGAATTCTCCATAGCATACTTGTACACCTTCAAGCGTTTCACTTGGCGTGAAGTGGACTTCAGTTTGTATGCAACTTGTAGTGGAATTGTCAATTTTGTTGGTAAGAAAACTGTAAATTTCTTAATATTTTAAAATTTTAACGGTAGTTGTAGTCGGTACTGTACAGTATTTCATAAATTTATTTTTGATCAAGTTTCATACGCTACATCCAATTTTTAACATGATAATATATCAAACTGCTCACTAATATATGACAATCGCCTAGTACATAATATGTTGTAAACTAAACAAACTGTAGACTTTTTTTAAAACTTCGCACATTATTTATTTCCTCATGTCATACTCACAATGCAAATTTCCCTTGTTTCATTGTAGACTGTCCTGAATTTCACAGTGTACTCTCCTGGTCATATGGGAGGTGTAATTAAGGTATTTCACCACACAATATGTAACTTGATATTTGTTTTGTCCACAGGAACAACTGTTGGCATAGCTTTGTTTGTGAAAGTGTTGAAGCTGAGTGACGGGATGCTAGGAGTTATTGCGTGTGTCGGCAAGATCTTTGCTTCTCTGATGTGGTGCTTCGCCTCCGAGTCCTGGATGCTCTTCTTGGGTTTGTTATATTACGTTCCCTTATAAAATAGTTGAGTTTACTTAAAGCTATGTCTGTAAACAGAAATTAATATATTGTAAATTGTATCCATATTTTTTCATATCAATAAATCTCACAGTTTTTGCAACTAACATGCGTGCCGGAACAACATTTTTAGTGAGGCCAACATATGAATATTGTTAGTTACTTTCGACTGTGGCATTGTACCCTGTGAAGAAAGGAATTAACAGCAGTTGAATGTTCCAAATTGGTACAAAATTATAATCAAAACATTTGCAAACAGGAGATTGATTTATTTGCCTTCATTAAATATAATATTGTCTCCTGATAAAAAATTATTCATCTTATTTTTACCTAGGAAAGAGTCTACTAAGCATTATTACATAATAGGAAAACAAAATGTTCATTGTTTAGATAACGACTAGGTTTCCAAGTTGTTTTACAGAAACTTGGTAGTCGTAAACTTTGGAGCTGAACTTGTAGTTTGTAACGTTGATTGAATTTAAATTTTGTTGGCTAAGATTAAATGAATGTTGACCTTCTGTTTAATGTGTAATTATTCCACATGAATTTTTGTGCGTATCTGTCAAGTACCAACACGTAAGTACTTGTGCTTCTGTCTTTTGTATATACCGATAGCCTAGCTGTCTCTTCATTTCATTTATAAAATTATAGTTTTATTATTTGCCTTTCTTCGATAATTTCAAATGAATGTGAACCCTCTGTGGAAACAACATGTCTTCTAATACTCAATCATGACAACAAACATGCACATGTAAACAGTAAAATAATGTATGGTACAGAATGTGTGTTCATGTTGTTTTCACTACTGATACATGTTCAGTACAATCTGGGTGTACATATCCTCACTCTGATACTATCCAATATTTTGGTGTAACAACCTTGCAATTAAATTTAATTAGAATCATCTTGCTGAATATGGCCATATTCAATTCAGGAAGTATTTTTTAATGAATTTTAATCTGACAAGGATACATGGTAATTGAGTGTGCTAGTTCCTGTTGGTGTCGACATTACATCTACTGATGCATTGTGATTTTTTCAGGACTTGCTTTTGACTTTTTCGGAGGCATGACCCTTGTTGCACTGAGGGCAATAGGCTCGAAAATAGTTCCCTGTAGTGAACAAGGTGAGTGCTATAGCCAGTCGATTTGAAGCGGCAAGTGGAGGTAGATTTAGTGTGTGCAGGGAGACATGGTTCACTCTCCATGCCTAAATGTCATAACATTGTTTTATTCTTTCAATTTTGCTATATCATTTAATGTAAACATTGAAATATTAGTTCCAAGCACATGTATCATAGTTCTTTTATATTTAATTATGTACCTACCTTCCTTGACAGAAACTCAGGTGAACTCTTATAAACACCTAGGAATAACTCCTTTGAATTGTCTGGGCTACCACCCTTGCTGGACCGGATCCACATTTGCTGAGCCGGATCCGCCTTTACTGGACTGGACCCATCTTTGCCGTAATGCTTGTGTTCGTAGGCAAGTTGAACTCTCTATTTGGAGTGTTTGAGTCGCTGGCTCCACTGGCGTACAACCCGCTCTACAACTCTGTGTTCGCAGTCACTGCAGACGCCTTCCCTGGGACAGTGTACTTGATGAGTGCATTGTTTGCTGTCCCTGTCGGCACCGTCTTCATGTGAGTATCACATTGCTATGTTTAAACAGAAAGTATGTTAACTCTGTTGTTCTCTGTAGGGAAACTTTACAAAATGGATCAGCACGTGCAGTGTATCCATTAGTTTTTTCCATTGTCAGCAGTTATAAATGAGCTTTTTAGGAAGACATACTGATGTTTTAAAATTCAGAAAAAAAAAATGGTTTCGAATTTCTGTAGTATCGGTATATGAGACAGTTTATTACTATAAAAGTGTCAGGTTACATTTAGGGAAATGTGATTGGCCTAATTAGAATTTTGACATGATTTTCTGTGTTAATATTCAGTCTGCTAACTTTGTTTTTATTAAATCTTTAATTGCAGAACAAAGGTTCCTGTGAGAAAAATAACCATTGTATTCGTTTATCAGAAACATTATACAGTTATTTGGAATGTTACATAGTCTATGGTGCATCTATATTTCAGAAAATACGTAATCAGCGTGCATTTTTATGCAAACACTGTATTTTGAAGGTAGATCAGTCAGAACCAAAGAAATGAGCAATAGTATGTCAACAAATTTTCTTTTACAGTATTATAATTCAAATGTGCTTTAGAGCTTCTATACAATAGTAATTGTTCTAGAACACTTGACTCTGATGTCATTCATCATGTTCACCAGTCAGTGATAAGTGTGTTCTCAAGAAGATCTTACCTAAATTGTGTTGCGATTTTGAGAATCTTGACAATTATTTGTGCAACATAATTTACTTCAAAAATTTTTTAGCTGGTGGCACAGGCATAATTTTTTCATTGTGGTGTCTAATTTTCAGTTGTTTTTTTACCTTCCGAAGTTGGCGAACTATGAACTGCATGGAACTTGATCTTCTTGGCCTTTCTTATCTTCTCTTCCCAGAACCTCTTATTATTTCGCTTATTTTCTTTGTCTCGATTTCAGAAATGTAATGTATAGACATTCTTTTCATCTGTAGATATTTCACTAATTAAAACTGAAAGCAATGCATATATATATATATATATATATATATATGTATGTATGCCACAATGAAAACAAAGCAGACACTAGGTAGATAGTTGACGACAGTAGGTGTAACAAAAATCAGTAGTGCTGTTTGTTAACTTTCTGCTGTTTCTCTCTAAGCACTGTGACCTTGACAGCTGACTGACCAATACCAAGTATTAAACATTCTACTACCATTAGTAACATAGATGTAAGTTTACAATTATAATGCCATTTGCTATCCCCATTTTAAATTTGAGCAGATTTTTAACAACCCACGATTAAATTGAGGAGAATCTTGCAATTCTTATAATTCTTATTGTACGTGTCACTACTCCACAAACAAACTCTTTTTTCGTATATTTTTTTTATATATATATATATATATATATATATATATATATATATATATATATATATATATATATATATATATATATATTATATTATTCAATGTAGGTAGTATTTAGTCTTAGTTATAAAAAACATTATTACTTTACATGATAATTTTTTGAACACTTGTTAGCAGAATTATTGCCAGAATCTTGATGTGAAGTGTTGAAATAAATCTGCCTACCAAGTAAGTGGTGGAATGTCAATCGTAATTGTTAAAACAAGAAAATGGATGCGTCATAGTGATTTCATCGTAAATTAATTATGGGCTTGTCTATGTTATTTTGTTGTGACGAAAACCGTATACAATGTTGGAGAATTTATATAAAAAAGTTAAAATAGTAGGACATTAAAATTGATTTAAGAAAGTTTTTGAACAGTAAAATTTACACGTGAAATGTGTAATACAATGTAAAAGGTCAGATACTTTGGTGTTTCTAAGAATATTTTTTTTCGCAAAACAATTAATTAATTACGAATGGCACTTCGGTTTATATAAATGCAACACATACTGTGCATCTGTCGTGGCTATAGCCTAAATAAAATATTGAACTTTGAAATAATACACCACCATATTTAACATTGAAAACAACGTAAATAAGAACCTGTGGTCATCATATAGGCAAGGTTCTGGAAGGAATAGAAAATGGACAGCCTACTTTGTAGCATATTTTTAATGTTTTAGATTATGTTGACCAAAAACTGCTCCTGCCAAACTTGGATGCGTGTGATGGTTGAACTCTTAAAATTATTATTATACGTATCTGTCACACAAAATGTTTCACCATTTTTTAGCCTTAACGTTTTTTAAGTTAATAACATTAGTTACGGCTTGGCTGCTTACATGCCATCAGGCCTCATCTTTCCCTCCTCACCCCTTTTCGCTCTAATTAAAATAATATCGAAACATTAAACAAAAAAGCTAATTTCCGCTGTAAAGTGTCTAATAATCCGCCAAAACTTTTGCTGTCCGTAAAACAGAAAATTTATCCGCAAAATAATAATTTTTCCGCGAAAACTTGGGGGAATTCCGTAAAGTTGATAACACTGCAGCGGGTGAGCGCTTGCATGAGGCAGAAACCCAGCAACATCCCGGCATTCGGCATGACGTCACCTCGTCTGCATTCAGACTACCCTCCCGCCTCCTCACTATCTAGCTGTGACGTCCTCCCTCCCTCCCTCCCTCTGCCACGTCCATAGCCCACACCAAGCGCACAGATAGGTTCTTCACCTGAGAAGTTACGTTCGCGAGTCCGTGTCACGACTGCTGCCACTGATGAATACACTGGATATTTCATCTCTTGACCTGGCAACAATGAAGATTACGCTTTCACCCATGCACAGTGTACTGTTTGAGCGAAAATAGTTTGACTACAAACTACCGCATCTATTACTGCATTATAATTTTACAAGCAGGTTTTTTTTTCACTCGACCAAACTAGCGGAGTAAGGGCAAGACAAAAAAATGCTATCAGCACTTTCCATCCGTCGAGCTTGTCAAGTTGTCAAGAAGAAAACAAGTACGATTGAATAATTGTCTACAAAAATTCTGCCCTTTTCAAGTTTTGAACACATCCACATTGATCGCCGGTAATTACTGTCAACAGTGATGAGTTATCTCAAACACAGCGTCTCGCCTTCGCGAAGCAAGGAAGATAAGATATCTTGCCTCCTTTCCCTGTTAAAACATTTCACGTTGAATGCTGAGTGGTCGCAGTCGCAGGTCGGCGGAAGTGTCTGCCAAGTGAGTAGATGATCTCGAAGGGAGCTCCAGTATTCCTTTTGATTTCATGTAAAAAAAAAATCACGTAAATATCAGCAGTTGTAATAAAAATCGTAATCAAAAATCATAATTAAAAATGTCAATCTAAAATTGTTACCAATAAAGCAAAGCAGGAAATACTAGTTAAAGGTGAAAGCCCAATGCCAGCGAATTACTACAGAAATACGGAATCCTATTTTGAGAGATAGGCACTTGCTTGGTAGGCTATGGGAAGAGAGTTGAGCTTTCAAGCTGGAAGAAAGTGTCGGGAGTCGTCAAAGGCACCAGGGAGAGGGGGGACAGCTGGGGGTTGTATAGCTACCGCAGATAACACAAGCGTGCTTCACACGGTCACGAAACTCACAGCAAGTCTGCTTCACACGATGTCGCCGAACCTGTTTCTCCTGATAAAATCCCAATTTTTCATGAACAATTTTTGTGATTTTTTTGTTGGTTCCTCGAAAAAAACTCGCTATTATGGGATTATGCTGTATTGTCATTTTAAAACTATCCACTCCTACACGGCACAAAAATAAATTAATCTTTAGTAATTATTTTTCCGTATTTTATGTTTTACAAATTACTATGTATATTTATTTTTAACATTTGCAACGTGTCAAAATAAACAAAACCCAAAAATCAAATTGGATGACTAAGGGATTGTTTACATCCCTAAATAAATTAAAAAATGTCAAAAGCAGGGCAAAAGTATGTAAAAATCCCATAATCATAATCCACTACAAAAGATACAAGTGTGACAATAAAGTTGTAGAAGCTTAGAAAAAAACTTGGAAAAGATATAAAATTAAAGACTTCCCAGAGTAAAAATAAAGCCATGTGGACTGTAATAAACTCAGAAATAAAAAACAAACCTAACGGGAAAAAAATCACTTAAATATGTATAGGAATATAATTAGTATAATTAGTAATGGCTTCAAAATTGTCAAACTTTTTTACAATAGCACTTAAAAATATTTCCGAAACAAAACAAACTACCTCAAATAAAACAGCATTTTCTCTCGCCAACAATGAAAGGCATCCAGTTTTTAGATTTTCATAATTTACTAAAAGAGACGGCAAATGTTATAAATAAACTAAAAAACAAAAACTCTGTCCATCCAGACAACATACCGGTAGAAGTTATAAAGTCATGTATGTTTAACATAATAAGCTTACTCACTCATATTTTTAATTTATGCCTGTTGGAGGGTATATTCCCTGACAGACTTAAAATTGATAAAATAATCCTGATCCATAAGAAAGGGGGTAAACTAAATATCAGCAATTACAGGCCTATTGCACTTCTGTCTGTCTTCTCCAAGATATTAGAAAAAATTATCTACAACCAATTAATATCTTATTATCACGAATAATGACATAATAGTAACTAGTAGTCAATTCGGTTTTCTAAAAAATAAATCCACTGAACACGCCCGACATACATTTTATTAATAAAGCAGTTGAAGCATTAGACAACAAATTATTTGTTATTGGTATTTTTATCTGGATTTCGGCTGTGTAAATCATGACATACTGTTGCAAGAAATGCATACGTATGGTATAAGAAATACAGAAAATAATATGTTACTTAAAAATCAGAACTCAGTTTACTGGCTATCACAATTCAATAATAGAAACCAAAACATCAAAATTGGAAAGAGCACATTTAAACGTTCTTTACAAAACCAAGCTCTCTGTATTTTGCATTACATTCCATTAAAAAGGTATGCTCCTACTCAACCATACTTTCTCTCTACCATGCAAATGCCCATAATGTGCTAAAATATGGAATCATCATCCAATGGGCAACTCCCCAAACAGGAAAAAAAATTTTTACTGCAGAAAAAAATGATAAGGATACCAGCTGGTGCAACACGTAGAACTCTTTAAGTAAACATCTATTTAACAAAATTAAAAATATTAACTCGGCCAGTCTTATACATTTACCAAATAATTTTATTTGCAACAAGAAATATTAAATACTATACCAGTGATACTATTCATACACACCAAACAAGAAATTATACAATACTAGTTGTCCCGTTGCGGCTTCGCCCGCCTGTACTATAGATAAGAGTAACTAACTTTTAGTTACGTGTTAATTGATGGTGATACTATATTCTATATGTCCCGTTGCGGCTTCGCCCGCGTGTACTATAGAAAAATGTAACTAACTTTTAGCTACGTGTTAATTGATGGTGAAACTACCTATATTCTATATTATACTATATTCACTGTTTATCTTTAAAACATCAAATACAAACAGATTTGTCCAGTCCACTGCGCTAAGCGTACTTTTTTTAAATTCATCTTTATTTCTCTATAAAACAGCTGCCCGGCTGCGGCTTCCACCGCAAAACAGCTGCCCGGCATTTAACAGCTAGCGTACTCAATAACAGTGTAAAGAGCGCACGCAATACGCTTGTATGATGTCATGTAATTCCCATCGCAAAGACTTGCACGGGATACGAACCCGTAACCCCACCCCTCCCACACCCAAACTTTATACAATACCTGAGTGAATGTTTAAGGCCTTGATCACAGGAACATACCTACATTGTTTAAACAACAATAGCAATAAAGCTCAAATTGACTACTGTTTTTAGGGTTTTTTTTTCCGGCAATTATTCTAATTTTTCTCGCCGTAAAAACCATCTTTGAACTTCAACGAACATTTAAAAAAATGAATTGGACAAATTGGTCCAGGTGTTGTTGAGTTATGCGCTTACCAACACATTTTGCGATTCATTTTTATATTATAAGATTACATTGTTTTTCCTGTAGAATGATTTTATATGAGAGAAGTCAGTGCCATATTGGAATTAAATTCATTATCTTCCCTTTTACTTACTGAACATATATAAGACACAGCAGTTCACCAATTTAAAAAACTTAATTTTTTTTATAAAATGCAGTTTTTTACTCAGTCTATTAATTGGTTAACCCCACTACAAAAATAATTCTTATTAGAGCTGTTTTACACTGTTGTTGATCTTGACATCCATTATTTGTGCTTTAAAAACAGATAGTTTCAACATGACTCTTGATGAAATTGCTTTTTAAAAAGATGTAAGTGCAAATTGTATTACTTAGCACCTTATTATGATGCTAAGCATACATATATATATAGTATTTATCACTTACTAATTTATTAGAAAGGGTTCTGTAGAATATAGAAGATTACTAGATGATTGATTTTGTTTGTATGAATATTAGAATTACTGTTATGTACATTAATTATTTCATACTCTGTTCTTCTTTTATTTACTTGTAGTTGTACTATGTAATGATTACTTGACACCAACACTTGTGTTGCAAATTTTCGGGAGCTAATAAACTGAAAATTATAAAACTATTGTGATGTTATGACGACAAGATGTTGCAAGCTGACAGGCTGCTTTAAGTTTAGCTCCGTGTTTTTGTCCGCGAAGGTGCTGTCCTGGAGAATTTGAAGCATTGTTGAGGTGCTAGGAAACTGCGTAACTATTGTGCCGAGGCTGTGTGATTCAGTAGTTGATCTATTACTAAACAAACATATATTTTTTTTTTGGCTTTGTTTGTCCCTAAGTCCTGTAGTGACATCGCAGTCAAGTTCCATAGTGGTGGGCCAAAGCTACCAAGAGCTAGTCAGAGGTGACCAGCAACTTGTTTTAAGCGCGGTGCGCGAAGTCCTGAAGTCAAGTGACTTGATTGCTCTTATCGCCGAGGAGGTGTCTGAGAGAAGAAGGTAGTTGAGGCACTAGAAAACAAATTGACGTTAAAATGTCACTCAAGTTGGAATGTGAACAGAGTGCCGACGAACTTAAGCAGTATCAGTGCAGATCCAACTTGCGTATATTTGGTGTAAAGGTGCAAGCTGGTGAAAATACTGACCGCATCGCCATCGACGTGGCTAAAAAAAATTGGCGTTGTGTTTGACATAAACAACATTGATCAAAGCCATTGTGTGGGGGCGAGAGATATGGCTCACGAGAAACCTTGACCAGTCTTGGTGAAATTCTGCAGATACAGGAAAAGAAACGAGTTTTTTTTGCGAGAAGAAAAATTTAAAAGGTTCCTTCACGACCATCAGAGAGGACTTGACGTCATCAAGACTGCAGCTACTGAACGATGATATTGCTAGATATGGGATGAGTTTGGACCCTTAGATTGTGTAATTATTGTGAAGAACGAAGCAAATAAATTTAAATCTGCAAACAAGCTTGATTTTTCGTGTTTAGCTAAAAAGTGTAAACAATTATGTTTATGTATTTGGCTGTATTCATATTTTTAACGTGTGCTCAGATTTATCGAACAATCCACAGTTGTGATTTTTTTCACCTAACTCATTCCTTTGCTATTGTATTGAATTCCCAAATGTCTTTTGTTATCAATAAGTTAACTTTATCAACTTATGTTAAATGTAAACCATTATGCATTGGTTTATAGTAATTATGTACAGTGTGCATGTGTATGTGCTTGTTTGACTTTGTTCTTATGCTGCAGTAACACTGGTGAGTAATGATTACATTGCATTTCTTATTATCTGTCTCTACGTCTACCAAACATAGTGTACATCTGTGTGACTCTACTTGCGGGGCACCCCTGACCTTGGCATTTTTAGCGGATTATGTGAACAGAACATTTTAGCACTCCTGTTTACGGCAGTGTTTGCAAACATGCTGCGGACAGGTTGAGTGTGTTTGCACGTTTCTGGCAACCGAGGCAGGAGGACGGTTAAAGGGCTTATTCTCAGGATGTTTACTTTTACCATTATTTTCTGTTTTCTTTCAAATAAATTTAAAATCAAAACAAACTGTATTTAGGCGCAATATGGACGAGATTTAAGTTATTTTGAAAGGAAATGATGCAATAGTAATTTTTCATTTCATGCATCTGCATAATTCTATTTTCGTCTACAATTTGTTATGTTTTGCACGTAAAAAAGTGAAAGAAGTCCAATTTCCAACAGACATATTCGTGAAGAAGTGTTTTGCTTTATACAGTCCAATTCTATTTGTGATAAGACATAGCAACATAATTGTGTAACTCCATTGTGGTAGCCATTTCTGCTCACGGAATTATTGGCACTGTAGCAATCTCTTGTAAATATGAACAGTTTCCGTGAACGCTTGCTAACTGCTTGTGTACAATTTTACAGTTAAAATACCTGCAATGTAAGAGTAATGTAACAAACATGGGTGTAGTCATTAATGAAACACTGACATGGTCAGATCATATTACAGCTGTGTGTAAAAGAATGATTGCCGCCTTGCATTTGTTAAAGCGTTTAACAAATTTTATTACCACAATCACTGAAGTTAATCCTTGTGAGATCATTGGTCTTCCCCTACTTACTTCGACTATTGTGATGTAGTTTACAATGTCCTAACATTTAAACTGGCCTCTAGACTTCAAACACTAAAAAACTTATGTGTGAGCTTTATTCATAATTTAAAATATAGCCTAGTGAACGCCTGACCACTTACTACACAAAAATTTATCTTGGTTACATCAGTTTTCAACATAATTTTTTATTTGTACCAGATATTTTTTATCTGATTTTAGACATAAATTGTGACAAAATTTTCCTCTTATGAAATTTTTTTATGTCTCATAAGTTTTGCGCAATGACTTGTAAATGTCAAAATTTGCATTTTATGGTAAGGTGACCGCCACTAAAACCAACTGACACCAAACTGAAAAAATTTATGGAGAATAAACATGTTGTAGGCTACAACGTCTCCTACATAAAAACAGTTGCAGTCGCTCTTATCGCTCCCCTGGTAAGCGAGCATAAACACAATTCCTTATGAGTCCACAATGCCATGGCAGCAGGACTAAGCTATATTTGCGTCATAAGCCGTTTTTACGCCGCAGCGAATTGCACAGCCACATGCTTCACATGCCCAGTGATCAATAACACAGCGGAAGTTGTCAAGGTCAAGTAGGTACTGGCCGAGCTTGACCTGTGTAAAGCTAGAGGAAAAAAAGATGAGATAATGACAGGCTGTTTTTTTTCTTTCTTATTTTACAGTCTGAGTGCTATGTTGGTCCTTTTTTCGTAACGTAATGAGGAGGGGAAAAAAACAGAAACTTGTCCTCTCTTAACCCTCCCCCCTTCCCAGAAATACACCCCGGGCCATCGCCAGACCCAGAAAGAAATGACGATGGCTGGGAGAGTGGGAGGGGAATGAAAAACATGACGCTGCTTTGCTGCCAGAGTGGATGCTAGTTGCACATGGCTATCAGACAGTTATGGTAGGGGTGGTGTGGTGCCTTGGCAGTGGAGGGAGGGAGGCTTGTGAATTCGTACTGGCTGGCTTGCAATCAGGAGGGACGTTTATCTATTTTTAACTGTGCGTTTCTTACAGTACAGCACTCACCAAGTAAAACACAGTACGGTTGAGCAACAAGTGGAACAAATATATTTCTCAGCACATTTTCCTTACATTTTCAACTCTTTTGACCCTAACTTTTTACGGTTCCTCAAAAACTGGTTGTAAAAACGGGATGGTCGTAACAATATTTTACTGTGTGTCTATATATATGTATGTTTCCCTTTTAATTATTAGCCTTATGCTAAGCTAAGTTAATGGTTACAACTTTTGTAATAATTTGGTTTTCTTGCTTTGATGTACGTAGTTGTCAAAGTGTGGTTTAGTGGAAGAAAAGGTAGTCTTGCCTTAACTATGACAGAAAATTTTAAGTCAAGAAAATATAGAATATGTTCAAATATAATCCATAACTATGAAGAAATTCATGACATTCAATAAATTAAAGACAATGTGGCCCCTGCTGTGACTTCAGTATGGTGTCACATGGTATCCAGTAAAAGCTAAAGGCAATGCAGGCATAATTTGATAGAGTAGTGTAAAATTACCTTGATATAAAATATGTATATTGTAACACAGTTTATTGCTGTGTGCCTTAGATCTAGCTGATCATAGAAATGTGAGTGACGTGTGTGCAGGATGTTGCGACACATGACCCCGCTGGAGACAGAGGAAGAGGACGACCAGAAACTGTCCAACATACCCACGTACAGAGCTCGCTCACAACTCGAGCTGGACCAGTGCAACACCAACGCCGCTTTCCAGAATGATGAGGACGATGGCTACAAGACAGACTCATTGAAGGAATCTAAAAGACTATAGCAAGAACAACAAATATTTTCTCTTGTGATGCTATAAAATATTTATAAAGAAAAGTACTGCAATACACAACGTAGCAGTGACTTTAAACCACCTTTATTTTTATTTTTTACTTGCCAGACTTTCATGCACCCACACCCCATGTAAAGACATCTTTCAAACATATAGGAGAACCTGGGGTCGCAGTTTCCATGAATAGGTTTGTAAAAACTATGAGGATGGGAAATGCGGTATTTTCCACATAAAGTTTACAGTTGGTTTACTATGGTGTAAAAAAACTTTTAAAATTAAATACAATTTACTTTAATTGGCAAATGTCTCAAAAAAAAAACACTAAGCAGCATGAAAAACAGAATATTAAAACTGCATGCCTATAATCTCGTGCATGTGCACACACACATAAGCATATGCATGTACGCACATACAGAAATTAACTTAACATGCATACTTTTAAAATAATATTATAGCGGATTGCACAAAAATGAGTCTCGCCGGAAAGAAATGGGTTGATTACCAGGTATTTTTATTGAAAGGGACTCAGGAATGCATTTGCAATCTAATGTTCTTATTGCATTTTTTATGAGAACTTTGCTGCTAAGTAACCATCTTAGGAATTTTCCACTGATTTTCTCGAAGCTACAAGTCCATATAATAGAAAAAATGAGACACAGGCCATCAAAAAGTTTGGTAACATTAATATAAACATTTAACCAAATTCAAATAAAACTGTGCATTGTCAATGATCGTTTACAAAATCAAACCAATAACATCTCTCAAAATTGATGATAAAAAACAAAGCTTAGTAAGTCATCAACAAATACTGTGATGCCGATGGAGGGATGGGACAAACAATACTTCAAGCTGATTTGGGCGCCAGCAAAGCTTCCCATCACTTTGCAACTTCGAGACCGATCTTACCTCAGGGCGTACGCAGATTCACGTATTCGTCTCACTCTCTGCGTCTTGCAAACAATGTACTCTGGTCCTTCAACAGTTGTCTGTCGACCTCCAGCATGCCACCATGCAATACCCTTCTTCGTCTAGATTCACTGCCTTGCGAGTTCCGAGAGGTGAATGTTACCTTTGCTGAGTGGTGGTAAGGTGTAATGAGTGACTCAAATTGGTGACTTTCTGCAATTATGAAAGACTGACCCACATTTAATTTTTGTGCCGTGGCCAGGATTTGAGGGCGCGCTACATTTTATTTGGTGCAGTGACCAGGGTGTGACTAACAGACACATTACATTTCATTTCAGTGCCGTGGCCAGGATTTGACGGCGTGCTACACACTAAACATAAAATGGGTGACAAATTTTATCGCAATAGTGAGCTTCTACAATACGTTTCCTGCCTTTACCATGCATTGAAATCTCCATGCAAAAAATAGTTTGTGCCTTCCTATTGCATTAAAGTCACCAAGTACTCCACCAAAAAGAACTTTTTGTCACTTAGTCAGGTGGGTATCTTGACGCTTGCTACCATCAACTGGTTTATCTCTAGTTTGACCGTGATATCTCATCACCTCACTTAAGGGAAACTCACTGTGGCACATACAACTCTCAACTGCTAAATCTAGGACCTCTCCTGGTATGCAGATCCTTCAGACAGCATCTCGGCAGGTCCTTCATACCTCTCTGCTCCAGTCTGACCTTGTCAATTGCTGTTGTGGTTGGCCTGTACTTACAAGTGTGTGGCAGATAAATATATGCTGAAAACACCAATTAAACTCTACATGGTTTGGAAAGTCAAAATAAAAAAATCAACAAATGAACTCTATGAGAAAACTTTATGAGAAAATATTTAACCAGGATTTACGTTATACAAGAAAAATTTTTGCTCAGAAATTTGCCAAAAACTTTTGTCTAAGATTGATTTTTGAAATTGGCTTTGAGAAACCGACATTTTTAAACTGATGCTTTTAGTGGTGAACTATCCCCTCTTAAATGTTGCTGTCGTGTGATCAGTATTACACCACCTTCGCGACAATTCGAGTCAAGCTATCAAAGCCCCTTCAAATCTGCTTGCACACTCCTACGTACACCTCTATCAGTTTATCTGTCTCAGTCTCTTTTCTAGCATTACCAAGGGAACAAGGTTTTTCCAGTACATCCTGTAGCTGACAAGCGACTGGCTGACACTGATACTATGCAGCGTCTGTCTAGTTGGAATGTTTCACACCTACTGATGATTGAGTGAGAGATTTAGGTCAGCGCTTAACATCGAGGTCTTCAGTAACTTGAGGTGAGTATAGAACGGTGCCGGAAGGAAAGGGAGGGAGAAATGGGAGATCCCCGAGAAAATCTGCTGACCAATGGCATCGTCTGGCACAACTACTGATGATGTTTTTAAACTTATCAACAAGGTGGAAGTTTTCCTTTGATTATTTTATTATTTAGTTGTTGCGATCTAGTGCCTGTGTAAAATATGGGCCTAGATAGGCAAGCACACTGGTCAGTACATTTTACTTACACAAATATTTATACACAACAGCAATAATGATATCTAACCACTTCAAGAAAAAAAATTGGGATGGGGACTGGAAAACTCTGATGGATGAATATCTTCAGTTTCCTCTCCATGTTGCAGGTATTTAAGGATGATCACGTGGCAAAATTTCATAATTTTATATTTGCTCAATAAAGGTATTGCTTGTTTAACAGATGTTGCTTGTGACTACATTTTGCACTTACATTTAAAATAAATTTTTTTAGCTCTCATAGTTTTCCCACAGTGGCATATCAAAGTCATAATTTGCAAGTTATGGGAACATGGGAATAACAAAAACCAAGTGGCTTTCTCAAATGAAATAATTTACACTGAAATGAGATATTGTCGGCCATATGCTAAAACAGGGCTGTCCAACTACGATAAACTCGAGGGCCGCAAACGTGTCAGTCTATTGAAAGAAGGGCTGCACCTATCAAACCACTTAATTACATCAAAAATGATGTGACAATAATCAGCGTTAATATTTCTCTGTTATTTAACATGAAATATATGGTCACAATCAACACTGTTATTAAAATATATAGTATATAATTTAAAAACATTTCAATTTTACTACTAGGCCCAATAAGTAACTGTAATATTTTAGGTCTACTAAATTAAATACATATCAAGAAACCTAAAAAAGCAGCATGAAAAAGTTCAGTGTGATAACTGTGGACGGTCAGAAGAATTTACAAGAGCAGGAATGTCCACATCCATCTCAATTGTTGCCAGGTGCAGCAGAGAAGAATCTTTGAGAGAGCTCCTGTATCGGTTCTTGATGAACTTCATGGTAGAGAAAACACTTTCACACACGTGTGTACTGCCAAACATTTATGTCATTTTATGAACAAAGTCACACAGGTGGAGAAAGCGTTCATGTGAGATAAGTTCGAAGAAGGTGGATCCTTTTTCTGTTCTGGTCAGGAAAAACGTGTCAGCTTGCAGGTCGCGAAACTCAAGTTGTAGGTTGGCTGGTTGGTCTTGTATCTCTGCCCCAAGTGGATTGTTAATTAGCAGAAACCTGTTCTTCAGTTTCTCAAAGTCTTCAAATCTTGTGTTGAACTCAGCCAGAATGCTCTGAATATTCACGGCGAACTCAGAAAAATCAAGTGACTCATCTTCATCTTTTAGTTGTCTGCAACATGAAAAATGTGTCAAACTGTTGTTCTTCAAAGCTGTGTTGAAAAAGTCCAGCTTTATGCGAAAATCATTTATGTGACACACTAAATCTGATACAATTTGGTATTTAACTTGGAGGTTCAAGTTGAGTTCATTCAGGTAACCTGTGATGTCAGTTAAAAATGCTAGTTGTCGAAGAAAGTCAGAATTTCGAATTTCATTTCCTAGGTTTGTAGTGTCTGATGAAACATACTGATTCAGAAATTCCGGAATCTCTTTCCTTAACCCTAAGAAACGCTCAAGAAATCTCCCTGCGCTCAACCACCTTACTTTATTATACAGAAGCAAGTCTTCATACTCGGATTCCATTTCTTCTAGGAACTGTTTAAAATAGTGATGCAAGAGAGCACTGTTTCCACCGTGTATCATGTTTATCACCTTTAACACTGTTTTCATCACTTCGTTTTGTTTAACTGGTTTTCCACATAATGCCTCGTGGTGATTAATGCAATGAAAAATGGGACAATCAACACCGCTTTGTCTCAAAATTCCTACCAGGCCAGAGTAATTTCCAGCCATTGCTAGTGCGCCATCTGTCACAATCGATGAACACTTATCAAAGCCACCGAATTTATCAACAGACGTTTTTATTGCATCATAAATGTCCCTCTCTTTCGTTGTCCCATGAAGAGAACAAAGATCCAGCAGTTCTTCTTTTATAGTAAAATCCTCTCCAGTCACACGTACAAAAATGAGAAGCTGGCTCACGTCTGTCTGATCTGTGCTTTCATCAAGGCACAACGAAAAATAAGAGCTCCTTTTTATCACATCAGACAAAGTCAATGCTACTTGTTCTCCCATGTCAGTGATCCTTCTTTGTACAGTTTGGTGTGAGAGAGGCACCGAATCGAATTTGTCTGCCATGTTTGCATCCTCAAATATTTTTGCCATTTCCACTGCACACTTAAAAATATTACTATCTGAAAAAGGTTTTTAGATTTAACAAGCTCAAGGGAAACTGCATACGATGCAAGTAAGGCTAAAGTTTGGTTCTTTGCTACTTTATTAAACATACCTGTCTGCTATTTAAGTTTTTTCTTGAGCTCTTGAATCAAAGCAACTCGAGACTGTCCTTTATGTTTGGCATATTTATCTTAGTGCATGGTAATGTCGTTTCACATTGTATTCCTTGGGCACTGACGCTACTTGCATACAAACCAAACACTGCAGCTTTCCATTATTGTTAGTGACAGAATAATTAGTCTCCCACTTTTCCTGATACGCTATATTTTCGTTTTCAATTTTCCTTTTTTTTTTTTTTCGTACTATTACTCATGTCAAACTTTTAAGAGTTATTGTAACAACAGTAAACCCCACTAGGCCGAACACTGAAAAATAACTGTGATATGAGTCCGCGCAACTGAATTACGTCGCAGCTATCAGTACGTTTCTCATTCCACATATTTGAAGGGGGAGGGGGAGAGTGGGTTGATGTTTGTTTGAAACAGATCGACTAGCGCTACAGCTCATATTACGATGCAACATGCTGTCTTTGAATATAGGATGCCGCTGCCACGTTATCTGGTTTGCAACTCAACACCACAGTTGAATAACCAAAAACGAAGCAGAATTAAGACGCTGGGAACTGGCACATCAATACATCACATAATCCAGACAGCCACCTGGCCTTAACCTCAGATAACAAACCCACATTTCAAACTTCCCGCCGCACCTTAGTTTGCCCTCTGGCAGCTAGGTGTACTGATTACCAACCACCGCTTGACAGTAGACTTCAGTGTGCGCTTGACAATAGACTTCAGTGTGCCTCCACTCACCTGATGAAGCAGATGTAGTCTGCGAAACGTTGTGACCGCGCGTCCGCGAAGAAATGTGTTCCTCCTGTGTACGTGTGTTTCTATCTGCGAGTACCATCCTGCGAGTACTTGTGCACAATTCTTTCTGTTTTAATTGTAATTAGTAATAGCCTAGCGGCCTTTCCCGCCATTGTAATAATACTACTCCTTATCATATTTCAGTTGTTTTATTAAAATAATAAATAAATGAAATAGTAAGAGTTTGGTAACTTCACTAGCATACAGCTTGCCCTTACATCTGTTCAAGAGTAAGAGCATCGAGGGCACGACCTAAGTGACCTCAGGGAATTTTGACCTTACGAATGGAATGCACAGAGCCATCTTGTTTCTGATGAATGAAACGCGAAAGAGAGAAAATGTCAAACGGAGCGACTGAATGGAACAATGCTTGTGTTTCATTGGCTGGGCCAACGTCCCCATGTCACAGGATTCTCGTGCAGAATCCTGGTTCATCTTACAGCTCCGAAGTTAGCTAGTTACCGACACTGCTTGCTGCCTGAGGAAGCTGAATGGTCAGCAAGGAGTTATACTCATGCTTGTACACCCCCCTCCCCACCAAAAAAAAAATCTTTGTTTGTGTGACTATGAGTACTTACTACCCACTTTGTTTTCTAAAGATATACATGATCAGCAGGCTAGTCATCTAATTATTCCCTTTTGTGTAAATACTACACTATCTCTATTACACACTTGTGATGTAAGTGGAGAAAAGTCCATATGATAAAAAAATTTGAAGTGGTTCAACCTGCTACCAAAAACATCCCAGGTTTCGAAATGTCTTACAACTACATTACTGAGCTGCTGTTACACAACTAACACAGCTCTTACTATTTAACGTTGTTACTTTCAGTCAGGGAACACAACATAGCCCTAAAAATAAAAGATTCAATAACAATTCTCACAGTTATATAAATGAATATATTTTACAGTATTTGGCACAAATCACAATGTTATATCACAGTTCTCCTGCATGCACACGAGACAAATATAATTTTGTCATTTTTATAATACTGTAATGGAAATGGAACACATGATCTAGCTACAGTTTGGCCTGACATCTCACAGTCATACTGTTCATAACATGTAGTGCTTAGTCCATTCTTAATTGATGTCTATTCATACATTGTTGTATGAAAAATGTAATCTAGTACAGTGTATATTCAGAAAAATTTAGGGCTTTCAAAAAATCCCTCATTATTATGGCAATGTAATATAGTCGTCCTTACAAGAAATAATTAATGTAAACTAGTGCAGTCACCTGGAGTAAACAAAAACGCTGGAACAAATACAGACAAGATAAAAAACATATTTCCAGTTTCCACTTTATCTCTAAATTAGTATGTTTCAACAAAACAAGTGTTTGTAAAAAGAACTAAAGTCTATTCCTTGTTTAAAATCTTTTTTCAAACCGAACAATTTTGCTCAAATTTTATTTCTGTTCACTCAAGATGATGTTATAGTATTCCCAGATGCTCACATAACATTATTTCTCTCACAGAGCTGCTACATGTATTACTTGTACAACATATCAAGAACACTCTCAGTGGGTGTCGTGTGAGGTAGAGTTGCATGAACTAGTCACAGCGACTATGTTCTGTCATACAGGGCGATGTACTGGCTCACCACGAAGGAGCAGGACATCGTAGAGATGAAGGTCGTACAGGATCCTGCTACGTCCAAGGTTCTCGCATGTATCAACGAAGGTTTTGAGGAAGACTACTCTGATGTATGCAAGAACAAGACTGGTTGACATATAAATTAGTTCCCACCAAGTACTACATGTTTGTTTTATATCTAATCCCACCACCCACCCCAACTCATCTGCATTCACTAATTTATCTATATTCCTGGCAGCTTTATTATTATTATTATTTTGATTGCAGACTTTTATCATACTGTGGGCTATATCCTGCCATCTCTAAGCAAGGCAAAGAAGATGAAATTGTGTGACTTCTGCAGAAAAAATTTCTGACAGTATAATGCACTTAATTATCTAATTTAATTAATTTATCTATTAAAAATAACATTTTTCTTCTCAATTGTTGTTACGTTACGTGTAAGCGACCGTGAAACCTATCGTAACAGTGCTGCCATCTATGGACACATTTATCAAAACCCCGCCCACCTCTCAATTTATCGACCAATCACAGGTGCCTTGAACTCGCCTATTGGCTAAGCCGTTTTCTGGCGGGGAGGCCAAGTATTGGAACAGCAAAAACACAATAAATTGAACTGATGTCGATATTCTGTTGCAACTTTTTAACTTAAAAAGAACTTATTTATTACTTGCTTACCGTGTCATTCGGTACACAATACGCTTAAATAACTATTGCATATACAAACTATACTTTTGTCGCAAATAGCGGACTGGTTCAAAAAAAGTTTTCTTAGAAACCATGCAGTCCGTCTCGTATTGTCACATGGTGCTGTAGTAAACTCTGCGTTTGGAGTAAATTTAATTGTAGTGCTGCTCAAAGGAGCTACTACAGACATTATAACTATTCGGAGTTCCATCCATACCCGTTCTTACCACACACAGCAGGATTTAATGTGATTTCACGACCTAAACGTAAGTTGCTGTAGAGTTAAGAATAAACAAACATGCAATAACAAGTCCAATGACGTCACAGGGACTTCAACATGGCGGCACCCGTTTTTACTGAGATAAAATAAACACACTCTTATTTACGTTTTTCTCGGGTTATACGGACACAAATAAAGAAAGTATGGTACTATTATTCACTAAATTAAACATACTTTTAATTAAAAATTAAATTTAAAAATTGATAACATCCCCATTTCCGGCTACGCCATCTGGATTTTAACTTTCCAGAGTTTTCCGTAGCCACTCCAGATGAATGCTGGAATAGTAGTTCCTTAACGTGGCCATGATCGATTCCGTTTCATTTTTACCTGTCCCTTCACCTAGAATGTGAAGCTGTTCAAGGGTACCCAACTAATAAAATAAAAATTACTACAGAGTCAGAATTTTTTATGTGTACGAGCAGGAAAGGAACAAATCAGGGGTCTGACACTAGATAGGGCCTACGATCTTATTCAGCACTAACGATTGTTTGTTACCAACATCGTGATGGCTCCGAAAAATACAACAAAATGGATTGCAAAAATTTTTTCGGTAACCCTGTCACAATTCACGTGCACGATTGTGTTAGTTGTACACACATAAGACTAAATTATAAGGATTATAAGATAGCAAACAGTTTCCGATTAAACATGTATTACGATAAAACATTTTGTTCCTTGGGTTTGTGAGCCTGATCGTTTCTATTATATTTGTCTGCTACCATGTGGTGGTTGTGTTTTGTAGGTTGTAATTGCCTTACAAATATTATTTGAAGGCGAGTTTTTCGTGTTTTATATATTTACAGTGTTACTGATTGCTTCTTATGTGTGCAGTATATGATTTATATTATGAATAATGTGCGTAATAAAATGTTGAGTGCCTTGTTGCGAGTACCCTAACCAAAGCATTTCCCACCATATCCTATTCTACAAACTCATGCCACTTTTGATTCTTACAAATAAATTACGTAAACATACTTCCACATATACACAAATATATAGCAAAAAATATTTAAATCACGCATTATAACATTTTTAAAACAGCAACATGACACTGTTAACGATTGTAACTTGTAGGGACAAAACCAAATTCTTTTGAAAAATCAATTTACTGAAAATTGTTATATATTGTTGCGTGCCGTGTACCTGGAGGCCAGTGGTCGGCAGCTGTTTCGTAACACTTTGTGGACTGGCCCCTGATTCATAGACTGGGCGGCTACGTGATGGAAGACACGCCGAAGCTACGTCATAGATACCTGTCCTAACTGCGTCTTAACCCTACGAGAGCGGCCTACATGACTCAAATCATGTCCGAAACATGTGGTAATGTCTATTTTTAGACCCCTGTAATGCGGTTATTCCCCGACTGTTTCGAGGAGTATAAAAGCACAGAATCGGCACATTTGGAGGGAGTTCGCTATTGGTTGTGCTAGAGGAATGTGCTACGCCTGTGGAGATAGACTGGTGAAGACATCTTGGTGACGTCAGAGTCTACTGTGAGGCAGCTACCTTCGGAGCAGTGTTGGACGAAACAAGAGGACTGCTGCGGTGGGCTGGCAAGCGAAGAGGAGGTGCGCGACGGGAGTCGAACGGAAGACCTCAAGAGTGAAGACAGCGGTGCACTCGGGGTGCTGCGCAGCACACGGCAATTCATCACCACTGCGGACTATTAAGGTTGTACACTGTCACTATTTGAGAGACCGTTGATTGGAGATATGACTCAATTTTATTGTGATTGGTAGTGTTTAATTAATTGATGGTAGACATTTTTTTTGTGCTTTAATTGTAAAAGTTAATTAACATGTCTGACACAGGAGTAATTGTGTGTATAACTAATTGTGTTGTGTAAGTTATATTTGATTGCTGTTTTGTGTTTTTGTAAGCTTTGAGAGCTACTAAATCAACAACTTAATTCAGCTCTTTTATTTATAATTACCTATAAGACCTCTATCCCAAAAGAACTCATGAGAATTGCCCACATATAAAGTTTTTGCTCTAAATTTGTAACAATATGTATAAAGGAAATAAGCAGAAAGTATAAAATAGTGTTTTCTAGGTATTGTATGCTAAAGTTTCAAAAAGTAAATAATAAATTAATCAGGCGATTCCTTGTACAATTTCAAGCTACATGGTTGGCAACATTCAATCGTTAGGGAGGCCAAAACAGCCCAGAAAATAAGACGTGAGGCTTAACCTAGGAGTGCCAACTACTTTACAGGCTCCTTGGAAAAACTTGCACAACACAATTTTGCACAGTAACATGATAAGATGTGAAATATCTTTATTTGAAATGGTTGTATGCTGGTAACAAAACACTTCCACTCGAGTGTACAATGTGTGTAGAAGTAGATGATCTCCACACAACTAGAACTTGAATGTGAACTGCGGTGGCACTTTGTCCGGTCTTGCCGTGGCAGGAGGCTCGTTGATGACGAGGAGTATGAAGCTGTGTTGCTGTCTGGCTGTCAATGGCACGCCCAGATGTTGGCAGCAGCGCACTATGTTGTAACATGCCTGCACGTCCCGCTGGTCACCTGCACCCCACACAAGACAATACTTCAGTAAAATAAGCCTTCTCTCGCACATCACAAACTTCTGAATGTCAGTGGGGAAATTTTTGGTAAGAACAAGTAAAGTAGGCTTTTTTTTAATGTCAAAATAGGAAAATTTGTTTTTCTCAGAGTGATAAACTACATAAAACATAAATGGACCTGCAGTTCTTAAATCACCAATCTGGGTAGTTTATTAACTCATCAAGTCTCGATTACCCACACTAAGTGAAAGGGTCAATGCCACTGATAATAAAAACTACAGCTCATCTGCAATAAAAAACCTCTCATGTAGCACAATGCTGTCTTCTTAAAACTGAGTCTTCTTAAATTGAGGTTGCTATGTTGTAAAATTGACATTGTATCGTAGCGCTGTGAACTCGAGGTACTGTTGTAAAATTATAGTTATATTCTCAAGATTTGTAGAATATACAAAAAATAATATAATGGAGAATACCTGAGAATTGGAAGCAATCTGGGATACGGCGGTGAGCATTAAAAATCGTGCAAAAAATATGCCTTAAATATATCAAGTTTCTCTAGTGCCTCGTTATTTATGGACTTTGTGCTTTAGCCAGTAGCAGTTGGCAACCCTGGCATTGCCTGAACCTAGGAAATTTTTTTCTATTTGTCGTACTATTTCCAAAAAGAATCATCATTTCTAGTACTAGTGAAGCAAGCAAGTAAGTTCACTTCTAAGTTTTGTATTGAGCAACATGTATTTGTTTTGTATTTTGGCCAGTTTGAGGACTCAAAAACAGCTTGCTTAGACATGGGCACTGTGTTTCTTTTTATATTTATAAAAAAAGTTTTGGAAATTTTTAAAATTGCTTCTGAATAAAGAAATACGAATATAAGTTAATTACCTTGATACAGAAATGGATAAAAAAGTTTGTAAAATGTGTATTTTATATATTATAAACCAAAACACTTAATTTCACATTGAAATATTTTTTCTTTAATATTTTTGTTTTTGCAAAGTAATAGAAAACTTAGGTTTTTATGAAGTTTTCTTACATAAAATGGTTGTTGCTTTTTTTAGTGGGTTTTCAAAACACTACATATTACAATATACCTAATAACCGAAAGGTTCTCTTAACAGTTATTATAAGTTTACTACTTTTTTTTTTTACATTTTGCTGCAAATTTTGCCCACTTCACATACACAGTAAATTCCATATTATCTGCGCACAAATTAACAGGTTTGTGGAATATTGACGCAATCTGTGCGTTCAACACTGTAAGAAACAAAAACAAATTTTTGCAAGAAAATTTTTTAAGAACATATGACTGTCAACTCTTGTCATGCAAGAACGGATTAACATCATTTCACCAGTACTTTTTATTGCATTTAACATGCATCCTAAGATATACTTTGTCATAATTTCTGAAAAGATTGTGCTGCACAAGAGTAAATACAGTATTTGTAAGTAAAACCTTACATACATTTGCTGTTTAAGTGAATAAAAGAAAACAATTTTTTTTTTACTTTTGTGTACGCAAACAGATTATTTTTGGATTGTCAGTGTTTTCATCCGTGCGTTGTTCAACATACCTTAACACGAATAGTCGGGAGTTTACAGCTGAGTCAGGGGATACCGACTTCTGAATCGAAGAATGTTGTATTTTCTACTTCTGCGTCATGGGTTATTTGCACAGCATTTTTAAAAAATTGACATAAATAAATAAGCTATTTTATTTGTGCACGTTTCTAGACAACACAGAAGGTTGTCCAGTATTTAGATTTCTTAATTTGACTGTTCATTCAGCTTCTCAGATTTTTTAAACAAGAAATTTTCTGAACATTCTAAATCCTAATGAATTAAAAACAGAAAGTTACAAATAGGAACATTTAAAAGTGACATTGTCTTTGCTTCTTTATACACATGATTTATTTGAAAATACAACAAAATACTTTGAAATGAATAACTTGGCGGCATTTTGAAACGTCTGTTGAAACACTTTAATTCTCTACAGCACCCGCTGTGATATCACTTAGCGATACTGCAGTCTGCTTGCTGCCAGCTATTCTCAGCAGTCGAACTAAGTAGACCAATGATAAGCTGAAGAGTCAGCTCTGCTGGGAAACAAACCCGGACCATCTGTGTGTAACTGGTGCAGAGGGGGCAGGATTAATATAATCTTCACTGTTATCTCAGCTGACAACAATCCTGTATGCACTATAGGAATTGAGTCTGAAAGAAGTCAATACCAGTAAGAGAGACAAAATACTTCTTCCGATTGTTTCTCTAATACATAATTATGTATGCACTATGTGCTTTCGTGTGCAGCAGTTGCTAGCCCTGGTATTGTCTTTATTTTTAACGCAACAAATTTTTTTTTATACTTCCCGTGCTATTTCCAAGAGGAATCACAGTTTCTAATAGTAGCGAAGCAAGCAAGTTCACTTCTTAAGCTCTGTATAGAGCAATATGTATTTGTTTCGCATTTTGGTTGGTTTGATAGCTCCAAAAGGAATTGTTTAACAGCACTGAAATTATATTATTTGGAAGGTGAGAAAAAAAACACCACTGTAATGGAAATATTTATAGGGGCTTCAGAATCGAGGAACTCATAAGTAGGCCTAACCATTTTCTCTCTAATTGAAAATGAAAAAAATGCTTGCAAAATATGTATTAAATATACGTACGTAAAAAAATGTAAGTTTTACATAAAAATAATTAGTTTTTGTCTAGCCACAGGAATTACAAATTAAAGTTTTTCGTAAGGGATATTGCATGAAGTTTGATTTTTCTCCACATATGTATTTTTAATACAGTACAATAAAATAACCTTAACGAAGATTGCGTTAAGCTTACGGATATTAGTGACAATTTTTCTCAAAATTTTACTGACTTTACATTTAAGGCCTGCAGAAAACTCCAGATTATCCGTGCAACATTTTGTGTGTGTAACACAAAACAAAAAATTCTTTCTGTATAATAAAAACTTTTTGGAACATAGGGATGTCTACTCGTGTGCATGAATGAACTAACGAGACTACGCAAGAATAGGTTGAGATTTCAACACCACTTTCCTCGTGTTAAACGTGTACTATAGACATATTTCTTTACTTTGGGAAAAGAGTGGGCTACGGATGAGTAAATAGCCTACCAGATCTGCTGGCAAAACCATACACATTGTCTCAGTGTTTAGGTGAATTACAACAATTCTAATAATTTTTTTAAAAACTGTTGTATTGCCAAATGGGCTATTTTCGGATAATCCATGTGTTGCTCAATATAAACACGGATAATCAGGAGTTGCCTTGAGAACCGGGGGATACCGACATACAAATAGCGGAATGGATTTTCGACGTTCGGATCATGGGTTATTTACATTGCCTTTTTTAAAAATCAATATAGAAAAAACGTACGCAATTTTATTTGTAGGCTACATAATTCTAGACAGCGAGGAAGGTTAGAAAATTCATTAGTATATAGATTTCTCAATTTAAACAATTATTCTGATCCTCAGATTTTTTGAAACAAAACATTTCCTTAGCTTTCGAATTCCAGGTGTTCTCCCCTACATTTATGTTACCAACTCTTTCAAGTATATAGGTAGTAAAAAAGTTGCTTATTGACAATGCAAAGTAGGTTGACTACTACATATCTAAAGGTATTTATATTATTTTGTTTTACCTTCAGCTTATGAACTTGGATAGTCGTAATATTAACCAATGATAATGTAATCACACATACCAGAGATATGTGAATGTGAAATGCCATGTATAATTAGGCTCACCCCTCTAGTGAGTATACATTAAATAGAATGTCTTGGAAATATAACAACAATATTAGATACTGGTATCCGACTTACATTTGTATTCAAACATTGCCCGCAGCACTTGACTATAAACAGTTTTCATTTTGTACAGCAACAATACCTCAAGTAAACGATAGACCTGTTCAGTGCGATTACTTTTCAACAGAACAAAAGACAGTTCGAGAGCACTAGCTTCTACTCTGTCGAGTAGTTGCGAGTGTTCTCTGAGCAGGTCGGCAGCGAGCATCTGGTCCGCGAACCAGTTGCTGAGGAAGCAGGCCTGCCACAGGACCATCAAGAAGTGGTAGTCCTCATGTTCTGCGGCCAAACTCTTAGCGAAGTTGGCAACAAGGACGAGGGCCGCCTCTCCTCGGCGGGACATCACATCGCTGACTAGGAACCTAGACATGGCACGTATCTTGTTGTGAAGGCTGGGGTGTGTGTCGTAGACACGCGTGAGGAGAGACAGGGCTTCGTGTAAGCGGCCACTAGTCCAGCTCGCCTCAGCCAGGTAGTGATCGTATCCTCCCTGCACGTTGTACTCGTATGCATTGGTCAGCTGGGCGAGCATCTTCACTGCAAGCACACCCTCTACGTCGCCGAGCCTAGACAGAAAGCTGGCAACCTCTAACAGACAGTCTGGGGGTAATTCTTGTCTCCTACTACAACACAGCTGAAGTAGCGACACTACACTCTTGTGTCTACCCTCCTTCAGAGCCGCCGACACCCAGCTCCTTCGATATTCCGCGTCCTGGCGCACCAACCTCTCCAACTGTGCGTCAATACCGCTGTCTAAGCTCTCTAACTCACTGGTCATATTCGCCGTTCTGAACAACGCCACTTTCTTCTTCCTCTGTAATTTTACATGCTTCCACTTTGTCACCTTGTCTTGAACAAGTTTATCAGCGAAGCCATCAATTGCGTCAGGAACAACTGATGAAAACAGTTTGTAATTGGTTACGGTACGACCACTAGCAGCTGTTAACAAGGCGATATGGTTTAGAATTGTAACATTTGTAAAACGTAAGTATCTCTGTAAGTTTAATACTTGCATACATACAACTTTACAGTCAAACATGTTCACATCTAAATTACATTACTATGTACTAGCTTGACAAGTTCCATATCCACGAGTCGTAAATAGGTTTGTTCGCGTGGTCTGCCAGTTTTACCAGCCGAGGGCAAGTGCCATTTTTCGCTGGCAGCGAAATGGCAGGACGGGCAGTTGCAAGTTGCTATGACCACCCGAACGATATCTGGCAGTAAACAAGCATGTTGTTTTGAAAAACACCCGCGAAAGTTTGTTTTGAAAGTTTAGCATTGAGAACTCAGC
>PNEQ01110490.1:0-28788 GCA_003012365.1 Medauroidea extradentata
CACGCATCCACTATACTGAAACCACGATATTATATAAATTAATTTTTCAAACTTCAAAACGCAGCAACGACATATACGTTTATAATGAAAACTTTGTGACAATTTTCCTTCATAACTTTATATGAAACTACACTTCTTATATCCTTGTATAAGCACGACAAAACTACACAATTTTAGGTTACGAAAAATATAACCAAAAGATTACTTTTAGCACGAGAAATGTTCACTGCTACATGGAAGCTACATCTGCATGTAAGCACGTGGGTATACAGGCAGTTTTTGTCGTCAACTTGGCAGTGAGAAAGATGTTACAAATTTTCTGATTGGCTTGTGTAAGTTAGAGAGGGGAGGCAGTTGCGCCGAGCCAAAATATGCTCCGCCTCTTGGGTCTTGCGTTTTCGAGTATATTTAATTCCAACTACGACTCGAGGTGCAGGTGCAGAGCAGATTTCCTTGCGTTGCGCTGCGTCGGTGCAAAACGCAAGTGGTGATATTTAATCGGCCCCTTGGTCCGGACTAAAAGTTAGACTGGACTAACACAAGATGATCCTAGGAGTAGTGTTAGTCCGCATCTGAATACGACAAAAATAGCCCGAGGATGATCCCGCACTAGTCCGGGTCAATAACGACTAATGCGGGCAGTGGATAGGCCAGGGTAGATTCAGGAATATAGGGAATGTGTCCGACTCTGCCAGTACCTGTTTTGGTGTGGTTCGACAACCAGATGGCCTCTGAACCTGGCCCACCTGCCCTTCAGTATTCGATGTGGACTCTGGAACCAGTGCTGCGTGTAGTCCCAGCACACAGGCTGTTGATTGTTGCACATTGTGGAACACTCTTAATAATGCTGGAGGTGATCCCATTATAGCAAAATAAGAACTCGTGAAATACGCTGATGTGAATGTCTTGTTTATCCACAGAAACACCCTCGAGTGGGTCACCACGTATCATATCTAGATTTCACCCGGTACGACGACGTAAGCTGCAAAAAATGGCACAATGCCAACAATGAACATTACGAGTGCGAAATGTACAATGGGGCGTCCAAGTGACTAACCCCGTGCATGTCAATCCCTGAGGCTGAAAACACGACAAAAATATTCCAGAAACTTTAAAACTACGGCTCTCTAAATTACTAGGTCGAAAAGATTGAATGGCCTCAGGGAGACGAGACTGCACGACACACGCGACCTACTTCCTCGGTGACCAAGCGAAGATTCTTCAACATGGTGTTTGGCGAGGGATGCGCGGCGCAGATTCCGTCAAACTTGGTGTAATGCTTTTACATTCTATTTTAAAACACAAATATACACTAAAAATATTGAAAGTGTGCTAGAAACACATTAATAATATTTACGCCCGCATCTGCAAGTCCAAAGTCGTTGTAGGGCACTTTCAGAAATAAGTCGTGAAATGAAAGAAATAATTAAACTTCTGTAAAAGACATCAGAATAAATTATGTAATATTTAAAATGTAATTGCTGAAGCAAAATCATTAGCAAATTACAAAATAAGATAATACAAAAGGGCAATTTAAACTTTTTCTTGGCTGCTTTCCACAGTGTTCTATTGCCCTAGTCATTTACATTCTACATTCATGGAAAATATATCTAGAAAGTTCTGTAATGCAGATACTGTAAAATGTTTAGTATATAATCACTGCATATGCGTCTGTCATTAGTTTTGCCCAAGTCACCCGGGATTCAAACCCGACACCGTCATTTGCGTCTGTATTACTTCATGGCACGCAGTGCCCTAACACTGCATACATTTTCACACAGTCTCTAGCAGCTTTAGTTAATGTTGCAAATACTACCAATTTGTTAGCAGGCCCTGCTTCGAAAAGGGTAGTTAGAAACTGTTGGATTGAGGCTGGTAGTCCACCATCACAGCTTACGGGAACAAGAGTTTACCTGCCATGTAGCAAAAACTGGCATTTTGGTAGTTTCTGCAAGTAGGGAGGGCGGTCACGTGCCCAGGACCCGAAGATGGCAGAACAGGCGTCCACAGCACACGTCACTATGAATAATGCCCTATGTAACTATCCAGTGGGTGCCCATGCCTTATAATGGCCAGTTGAACACTTGAAGTCAGTGAATTTGTGCCCTTGTTGTACGAACGATTACACACGTGATCATTGTAGTCCATAAACATTACTTCCACCATAAGAGGCAATGTATTTTAAACGAAGTTTGAAGAGCAATAAAGTAAAGTGTTTGATCGAATAACAAGTGTGCTGTGTTTATCTCCGTCTATGTTGATTGGAGGACAAAATTTTGAAATAAAATTAAAACTCTACAACATGATTCTGTTTTGAAAGATACTTCCGTGAGCACCGACATCACCTACTATTTGTGCATGGAAACCATTGTTGAACTGACATAGTACACTATGTGATGATTTGTGTAGCCCAGTTCCGCCAGGTCACTATTTAGAGTAGTGTTCTTTAATCCTGTGTTTGTGAACCCAAGTAAGTGTTGGACATGTGGCGGTGTAGGTGCAGAGCAGGGTAGACATGTGAGGCGAATTGATTAGGAACACAACCGATCACATGGCAGATAACGTAAAATATGTGTGATTCGTAACAATTTGGCCCTTCAAGCAATTTTTAATTGTCACAATAGATGCCTCATATAAATATGGGCAATTGTCGCTTGACTGAACTCGATAGATTGTGGACACAAGTATTCGATAACCATTACAGTGTGTATCTTGAATAACTTTTGAATAAGAGGTTTGTTTTACTCGGCCTTGACCTGGTGACTCTTTGTGCTCTTGCAGCTCTCGGGGCACTTCTAGGCATTTTACTCACCAGAAACAAGATGGCGCAGGGTGTTTTACTCGTCAGGTCAAGATGATCCCAGGTCAAAAAGAGCATGCCTTTTTAGCTCCTCTTCGCGAGGAAGAGTTGCGAGGGCAAGTAGGAGCAAATTGTCTGCTAGATGTTACCGCGAGCATTCTGGTGTTGACTGTGCAGTTTACTTTCGCTGCCGTGTTTGAAAATAGAGAAAATAAGAATTATTTCAGACAAACTTAGATGACAACAGTAAAGTTGCGGCAGCTGAATAAGGTTTTTTTTTTTCATTCTAACTGATAAAAGTTTTATGTTATGGTGTTGTTTGCATGTGGTCGTTAACCTCTAAAACAGTTCGCAAAAATGGGATAATATTTACAGAATGTGTTTAATTTCCATAAATAATGAACTCCTTTTACGAATTTTTCTTCTTTGTGGTTAATAATTCAAGTTTTAAAAAATCGTTGAGTTACGAATTATTATTAATCCTCAGACCAATTAAGTTTAGTACAGTGTATTTTTCTAGCTTCTCACAATTTCATTAGAAGGCATTTATTCATTTATAGTGCATTATTTGGTGCAGCTGTAGAAACTACATCAGCTTATGATTCTTCTTTATTAAAATTTCTAAATATGTCTGCTGATTCCGCCTGCAAATCAACGCAACAGGCGTTTCCCTCGCTCCTCCGAGAGTTGCCAACTCTTTTTGACCTGGGTCAGTTTGACCCAACTCTTCAAGCTCCTGAGAGAGGCCGAGTAAAACGAACCTAAGGTATCTCACAAAGCCAAAATTTTGGCAGTGATATTATGTGGTGCCTTTGTTTGGTACAAATTTGGGATCATTTGGAATTAAATAATTTGACTCTTATTTGTTAGTGTTTTACATAGTTAACAAAGTTGGTCAAAGTGTATGATGAGAGGGATATTTGTTTTCAGCACTTTGATGTAGAGTGAATTAAAAGGTTTTGTTTGCATTATTAATGATTTGATGGTTTTGGTAGACTATCCTATTAATGATTTGTATCTATATGTTGTAAAAGTATATTTCTGTGTGGCCAGATTGGCACCAAAAGTGAGTGTAGAGGAAGCGAAGGGTAGCCATGACAGTAGAGAGTCGGTGTTGGACAAAAATGAGTAAAGAAGATGAGTTGGTGATTGGGATAGCAAGTTTATGAGTTGTCTTGTATGCTGTTTAGTAATTAGTGTGTTGTAGGTGACTGGTGTGCATAAAGTAAAATGTGGTTAGCGACTGGAAGTATTAATGACTACGTCATTACCAGTGTGTGTGTGTGTGTGTGTGTGTGTGTCATGTGCTTGAATGATAAGTTCACAGGCCGACTTCCACTCAGTATTGTGCTTGGAGTAAGTAGGGTTGTGATGCCACACAGCATGAAAGTTCCACGACCCTGTGATGTAGAATCGTTGGTTACAGTATAATGAGTTGGCACCCACAAACATTAGCGACATTACCCATAATTTTTTTGTAGACTCAGACTATCCGGGATGTAGTGTGTACCGCATCACGTCAATTGGCGCCCGAATGTAGGGCGTGAATAGGTGTGAATCGACTGAGATCAATTTATGGTGAATCGGAACTGTTTGTGAATTGTGATTATTTTTATGCGACACACATCGGGTGCAGGACAATCGTGCAGCCAGCTGTATGCTCGAGAGAGGCTGAACAAAACGGTGTGGGGCAGTGCGTATAATTTTAACCCGATTGCGCTCACAGGGACAGCTGTGCACATCATAAACATAAAAACTTGTTACATCTGTCAACTGCCCAAAATGGTAAGTGGTACCAACCGTGACTTCCATTGGCTCACATGTACTTGGAAGATGGAAGAGGAAGTGCGAGCACAGGATGATAAATGTATCAATTTAAGGTGCTGTGAAGCAGTGTCGTATACCAAGCCTGACACTGCAATAGTTAGTTGTAGCCGGTGTGGTACCGGAAGAACCCCACAGTGTGCTACATGAGCTGAGGCTAGGGCAGCGCGACCCCGTGCTTTCGGATGCGTCGAATGCATGTCATGGTGTGTTGCAAATGAAAGAGGAACAGAAATGCAGTCAGCCAATGTGGAAAATTTTCCAAAGCAGTTTGCACCCATTGCAGTAGGAGCAGACAATGATAAGAATGGGCATTTTACTGGAACCATGGTACACTGCCAACATTCTTTTCCCCCTCCTCAGAAAGTAGCACTTCCTTAGTTTTTTAGATATGTGCATGAAGATCTCAATATTTTTAAGAAACAGTGCGAGACTAGATTGATTCAGTACAATGTGCCACATGAATAGTCGAAGGATTGTGTCTATGCCCAACTTCGTGGCACAGCTAGGGAGTGGTGAAATGTATGCCAGCAACAATACATGCCATGGAATGATTTCTGCAAGAGTCTAACGAAGAGGTTTGTGGACTCTGAATTTGTAGATGAATACCGAGCTCAGTTTTATGGGGAACAACAAAAGGATAATGAACCAGTAGAGAGATTTACAACTAAGAAATTTCAACTTTACAAATGCATTCACCCAGGCAAGCCAGAAGTAAGTGCATTTGGGACAGTAAGCAGACTTAAGTTACTCGAACTAGCAGCATTCATATGTTACCAATTTTGTGAGTCAGTGGAGCAGTACGTAAAAATGGTCATTAAAGCAGGGAAAGGGGTAGACCTCATTAGGTTGATTGTGATAACTGATTTCAAGCAAGCGGTATTAAATCAAACTAAGCCATATGATCAATCATGGAAACTGCCAGATGTCAGTCGATCACCACCCTGCCTGGCGATAGAGGATTCTGTAAATAGTCCTGCTCCATACCCAAGGGATCAGGACTGCAAACAGCACTCAGGAAATGGGGGCAAATACAACCAGTAGCCAGTGGGCATGAGATGCTCCCAATGTACATACCTTTGGTCGGAGGACTGCCAAACCAATAGTACCAGCTCGAAAAACTAAAAGCAAGGGGTTCAAGTTTGGGGAACTTGATCCCCGTACCAAATGATGAGCAATTTACTTTGACGAACATGTCAGTACCACTTCTAGGACAAGCTGATGCAGCAGATGACAACCATTTTCTGTGGCTAGCAGTAGAATTGAACGGCCGTACCATACCTGTACTAGTTGATATGGCAGCAAGTCATGTATTTGTGGGAGCTGAATTGGTAGCCTTAGAGGACGTGGAACCATATGTGGGTGCCCTTCGTCTTGCCACAAAAGGGGGACACCATCGGTTGCACCAATCTGACTATTTGCATCCAGGACCAGCTGACTTTAGTCCCAGCTCTGGTGGTGAGTGACCTTAGGAAGGAACTAATCCTTGGCCAGCCTTGGCTTCGAGCTGTAGATGCTGTGATTGAGGTGAGTGTTGGAAGACCCCACATTGGTAGAGGTGACCGCCAGACTGTGTATAGTGTTGATAAGTGTGTAAACCCTAGGCAGTCAGTGTATCAGAGCCAGTTTTCCCATGTAGCTTCAGAGTATTAAGAGGCCATGGAGTGAGTACTCCAGGGGCATAGTGCTGTTTTGCTACAACAGATGGTCTCCATCATACCACTGCAGTTGAGCATCGCATCCTTACCAGCAATGACAAACCCATGTACGAACCTCCAAGGAACCCTGGATTTCGGGAGCAGAAAGCCATACGGGAACAGGTGACTGAGATGTTAAGAGAATGGGTGATAGAGCCTACTAACAGTGCATATAATTCTGCTATTGTTCTGGCAGATAAAATTGATGTGTCTCTTAGGTTTTGTGTTGACTTCCACCATAAAAACTCTGTAACTGTGTGTGTGTCACCCTCACAAATCAGTGTTGAAGCTGCCATAGCTGGGTTGGGGAAAGCTACTATTTTTCCTCATTGGATATGTAGTCAGATTGTTGGCAAGTACCAATATGGATGGAGGATAGACAAAAGATGGCAATTACTGTGACAGATGGTCGTCGCTTTCAGTTTAGGGCTATGCCATTTGGCTTAAAGTGTGCCCCGACCACATACCAGGCCATGGTGACCAAAGTTCTAGCTGGGTGTGTGGGTCAGTTTGCAACTGCATAATCAGGATGACATTCTGATCTAGTCCAAAATGGGGAAGGCACATATATAGCACCTAGCATTGGTATTAGAGCAGCTGGCCACCCATAAATTGACAGTTTGTGTTGGAATGTGTCATCTGGGCTCTACTGAAGTGCAATTTCTTGATCACATGGTGAACACCATGAGACACAGACCACATAGGTACTAACCACTCGAAGAAGATTGCAGAGACAGTAGCACAAAACATGCACAAGAAGCTTCAGAGGGTCATAGGACGCTGCTAGTCGTAATACAAAGAGAGCAGAAAGATGTCGATGCTCCAGAGCACATATTTCCACTGATGCAATTTTTGGTGAAGAGACTGTTCCACCTGTTTTGCAAGAAAAATTCTTGGCGAGCGATGCTAGCAAAAGTATTTTAATTTCCATACTAGTTGCAAAGTTTGAAGAAAATAATTTCACGGGGAAGCAGGCAGTAGAAGATGCGGATGTGTTCATCATTCAGACAGCCATCAACATGTCGTCAAGTTTTATACGTGTTTTCGTCGTCGGAGAAGATATAGATATGTTGGTTCTCTTAAATGCAAAGGCGAGAGATCATTCAAATATTTTTTTTGCTGAAACCCACAATTGGCAAAAGTCTGTAAACACTTTATTCGATACGATGCCTGAAATGTAACTAAGCTGTGGCTTAGAACATTTTGTTCTTACATGCTATCAGTGGTTGTGATACCACCTCTGCTCTATTTAACCAAGGTAAATTGAAGTTCCTCAGTCTCCTGAAAAAGAAAACAATTGTTGATTCACAATATAGCAATCTTCAAAGAGCTTGAAGCAGACATAGAGGCTCTCACTGCAACTGGTGAAGCATTCCTATTGGCACTGTATGGTGGATTGTCTGCAGAGAACACATTGGATTCACTTCGCTTCAACACTTTTGTGAAGTCAGTGTCCAAGAACAAATTTAATCTGGCATCCCTTCCACCCACAAGAGATGTTGCAAGGCAACACTGCGAGCATACCATCAAGTCGCGATGTACTGTTATAGTGAAAAGATCCTGAGCTATATAGCTGGCAGAAAACGAAACATGGGCTCGATTTTGTTCGCACTTTGTCAGAACCAGCCCCCAAGATCATTTTAAAATCGATTTCCTGTAAATGTAAAAAAGGGTGTTCAGGAGCTTGTGGATGTCGGCAAATGGGCTTAAAGTGCCTGGTGATGTGTCTTTACTGCAATGAGACAGCAAGTGAAAACATTCTCGATTTAGTAGTGGATTCCAACTTAGAAGACCCATTCCAGATTGATGACATCATCGATTATTTGGAGAGAGTGTTGTAGGAGGATGGATATGAACAAGACTAAAGATTGTGAGGATAGTGAACCTGGGACACTGTTTAGTACAAAACGATAGTAAACATGCAATAATTGTTTTGAGTGGGGTTTAGAGCAGTGGGGGATACCACATTTAAAAAAATGTGCTGTTCAACTTTATGTTATGGGTTGTGTGAAAACTAATTGACTGAAGGATAAATGTTTATTTCTTTATTGTTTAAAACTACTTTCAGTTTGCTAATGGGCAGATAATCGGTCAAAAGTAGTTTGCAAATGTGGGTTTAACAAAATTTTTACATATTTACCTAATTTTTCGGCCATGTAACTCGGAAACTTTAGGTCTGACGAAAAAAACGCATAGGAGTTCTTTTGTAGACAGTTGATTCTTCTACATTACTCATCTTAAACATTTTTTAAAACCTGTAGGAACTAAGTTATTTGCAAAAAATATCAGATTTTGGGAGCCATTTTGTCAAGATGGCGGCACGAGTGATGGTCGTAAGGTCGTAAACTTAAGGTTACATACAGGATGCCGAAGTCTACAACCCTGCCAAGTTCCAGAACTCCTTAACATTTTGCACCAAAAATATACCTAATGGGTGGACTCCTGCCTTCTTCACCTCACTGCATCAACAAATATTATCTTACCACACACATCACAGTGAACAGGGGAACCAGTATATAGGCGGAGCTACGGAGTTGGTCCGGGTATGCACAGGACCATCCATTAGGTCTAACAGGTGTCAACATAAATCCTTTAGAAGTGATGGAGAATTCCTCAAACCTTCTTTTCACAAGCACGTGAACAATAGGAACACTAAAGTATCTGCAGGTAACACTCGCAAACACGCTTACACAGATGCATGTACAGAGAAAGGAAGGAATAGAAATATCCGAAGATTAAAACTGTAGACTGTTTTCTTCAGTTCATGGAATATGTGCATGCGCACAACAGCACCCAGCTAGTTTGCTTGACATCGTATGCACGTAACTGTATAATCAACAATGAAGTCTTATTAAATTTCAATTCTGCCGCATGAAAAGATCATTTACATCGGATCAGCAAGCAATTACGTGCTTCTACAAACATCTGAAGAAAAACGAGAGTGGTGGTGATAACAGACAAGATATGGCCTACTGGTGGTGAGTGTGACTTTTTGTAATGTAATTACGACTATTTTTTGTTTATTGTTAATTATAGAAAATATACACTGTAGTGTTACACACAGTTTTAAATCTTAGCTTTTTAAAATTTATATTTTTCCCTGTTATGTTAATTAGATATTACTGATAAATTATTTGTGATTTTTAATTTCTTGCAACATAGTGAGAATATATGTATTTGTAAACTGTATTTGTTTGAGGTCTTTCTGCATGCTTGTTAAATAAAGCTAGCTTAATATAAATTAAATGTTAAATAAATATGTTTCCAGATGGAGAAAGCATGGCTGGATGAGATGATTCAAATAGCGATAGTGGAACTGCAACAATTACTGTCTGTACTAATCCCTTCCATAGTCCAGAAAACCTCGATAGTATGGGTTGTGAAAAGAACCCAGAAATAGGAAGTACGACAGAGCCGCAACAATGTTCATCGACCAGCAATGAGACTGGTAACTTTTCTTTTATTACTAACCAGATTTTAAGTAAATATATTTTGTCAAAACTTATGTCTACATAACAAACACTAGGCCTACTTCGCAAGAGTATAAAAAATACGAAATTTCAGATGAACTCCTCCCTTAACAATGTAAATTTCCCATCACCCAAATTTAAAACACCAACAGTGTCACAAAACTTCACAGACTATACTTTTAAAATGTATGCGTATCATATTAACATTAATTTATAATGGTTTAGGTCAGTCGGTATTTACGAACCAGTGTGTACATGTTAGCTCATTTTACGTTATGCATGGCACAATAAAATAAAGTAACTGCATTTAACTAATTTACAAGATGGATAAGTTTTGCAAACAGAATTAAGAAAATGGATGTCTCTAACAATACAAACAGATGTGTCATTTTAATGTTAACTTTTTTGTAAACATGGTATGTGTTTTGTTTAGGGCATTTAAAACTTTTATACACCACCACAGAATAAACAAGTAGCATTATTTATTCTGTGACATTATGGCTAATGCATTGTCTTTTTTCCGATACCTTTAACATTTTCAAAGAATCAATTAATTTAAAAAAAAACGAGACACATGTTTTATTTTAAACTTCCTTAGCCAATTTAATCTTGTAATATTTTCCCCACATCAACAACATCACTAAATTAAGATAAAAAAATGTGTACCATCAATGATTTGGAACTTAATTTTTTTTTGAAATCGTCACTGCTCTATTTGCACATTTATTTTTAATATGAATCTTTGTTTAATGATTATTTAAATAAATCGTTTCAAATATGCATTTCTTTTGCAGAAATAGTAGCTGTACCATGTGCACCTCTTGACCCATGTTATAGTACACCAAAGAAAAGGATGCAATGTGAAAATCATGGACCATTTCAACCTCGTTTACCAACTTATCCAGAAAAAAACAAGAAAAGGTATTTTCATCATCAATGGTTTGCCAGTTACAATTGGTTGGAATACAGAATTGAAAAGGATGCAGCTTTCGGTTTTCCTTGTTGTTTCTTTTCCCGAAATGAAAGTACACACACAGGAAATATTGATGACTTATTCATAACAACAGGCTTCCGAGTGGGGAACAGGGCCAACGAAAAATTCAGAGTGCGCCAGTTGCCACACTGCCATCAGTCAAATGTATATAGCTGGCAAACTTTTCATCCGGACAGTCAATTGATGTAGTCTTGGATTCAGGGAAAGTGTTCCAACTGAAACAAAAAGAGATGCAAAGACAGGAAAACAACGAATACATTACCCGATTGGTGTATATAATTGTTATGCCAGCAAAGGGAGGAAGGTCTTTGAGAGGCCACAATGAACCACAGGACAGTGAGCAAAAAGGATTATTTATTTAAATATTTTGTTTGCTTAAAAAGTACTACCCTTTTTTGAGGCAGAATTTGGAGAAATTGCCAAAAAACCGTAATTATACGAGCAGTACAATTCAAAATGATATTTTGATAGCCTTGAACAATGTACTGCCACGAGCAATTACATAGGAAATAAAGGGTCAACCTTTCTCCATTATTACAGATGAAACAACTGACGTGGGACATTATGGGCAAACGGCTGTCTTCTTAAGGTATTGTGTTCCACCTTCTGAAAACAGAAAATAAGACATGCAGTTTTTGAAGATATTGTGAAGGTTCAGCCAAAGCTGCAAACTTTAAAGTCTCTCTCGACAACACGATGGGCTTGCATAGCTGTGTCAGCTGTTCAAATGAACTATGAGTCTATAGTGGATGCTGTTGAGACAACAGCGGAAGGGACTATTGACAGTGAAGCTAGAGCAAGTGGGAAAGGTATCCTCACTCAGATTAAGTCTTTCAACTTCATACTGAGCTTAGAAATCAAGTAATTCAATTTTGCTGATGATTTTTAAGACTAGCAAAATTTTACTGTCGTCTACTATTGATCTGTGTGTGGCAATGGAATGAGTCCAGATGCTTGCCTCTGCTTTACAACATTTGAGAAATGAAGAGTCAAGCTTCGATGAGATGTACAGTAGAAAAAAAATGTCAAATTAGGAATTGATGTTCTAAATCCGAGAAGGAAACGTTACCCCTCGTGTAAAATAGATGACCATTCAGAAAACACTTTTTATTTGAATAATTGAAGGACGAATGAAGAGTAGTCGTATTTAGAGCTGTGATTGACTCTCTCATTCAAGGTTTGAAAACCCATTTTTCTTAAGAAACCCAAGAAATTATTTCTGCTACTGGCAGAACTCTGAGACATGCTGCCACTCAGAACGCTGTTCATATCTTAAGTGACAAGTTTTGTTTGAGTGTTCCAGAGCTTCAAGCTGAGATGTGTCTGCTGAGAAGCATGACAGGGGAAGAGTATCCTCCGAATACTATTAATGACAGGCTGAAATGAATTTCAGAGTAACACAGTAACAAAACTTACGAAAACTTCTACCAATTGCTGACCGAATTTGCTGGTTTTTCCTGTAACTAGCTGTTCCTGCGAAAGAAGATTATCCTAGTTGAACCATGTTAAAACCAAGTTAAAATCAACAATGGCACCAGACCACCTTCAAAATCTCATGCTTCCTTATATCGAGCAGAATCTTGCTAATTCCGTCCAGATGGCAGATGTTATCGAGGAGTTCAAAACTATGGTATTTATTTTATTTTTATCTGCCTTCTGTTGATCTCTAATAGATCAAGTGATCTAGGGACATAGAATTTGTCAGATTTGTACAAATATACAATATAAACATACAAAGACAAAAACATAATGCATACAAAGCAAGGTAAAATACAAACATACAATTAAACATAGATACATTTAAGTTATTACATAAAATATGGAAATCATGTAAACAATGTAATAGGTACATACAATTATACGAATACGTCAACTATTTAGGAATTCATCCACTGAATAGAAGGAGTGAGAAAGTAATATTTGCTTCAATTTGACCTTAAATTGTTTGGGTTTTGTATAGCTTAATTCTTTAATACCATTTGGTAACTCATCAAGCAACTTAAGCCCTGATAAATATGCATAATTATACTGAGAGGCGAAAGTTAGAATATTCAGTTTTTTTAAAACGGGAATGACATGAATACAAACTTTGAGACGCTCCCCTGTCCCGAAGGAAAGGGTGACGTAACGATTGCCTCACCCTTTACACTCAACATAACCATCCTAACCATCCAAGATCTAACTGGGACAGGTAGCCCCTCATATTTAAAATGTTTACTTTGGAGTAGTTAGCCAATTGAAATGTAGCAAGCTTAGCTGGTTTAAATCACTTTAATTTCGGGCATAAACTTCATCACAAAAACAGGATCATACATTGGTAAACAATCTACTTTACGCCTTTTGTCATTCCAGAATTTACTCTATGACATTATAGCTTCTGAGGCATAGCAATATTCAAACTGTCAACTGGCAAGATGTAACTAACCGGTGGAGACCTGGCAGGGCGAGATAGTAATAGCGCAGTCTAATTCAGCAGGCAGATTCAGCAGCTCAATAAATATTTTCATCGCCTACGTGGTATTGCGCCAACGTATCTCTATTGCAGATGGCCCACGAAGGAACTGAAGGTTGCCATAGCCCAACACAGGCCACCGGGTCAATCACGCCCCAGTTCAACCGTCTTGCAGCCGTGCCGATACTCGTATCCGCCTCTCGCGGTCCACGTAGAGGGAAGGACGTACAGCGCCGACGTCGGTAGACCAGCAACACGGTCTTTCCAACCAAGACCCCCTTAAGGCGGAGAACAGCTCGGGCTCGTGTTCGCAAGTTTCCTCAGCGAGAAAACTACCATGCTCAACTTTGGCAGCAGCAACCAAGCTCATAAATACTGCCCCAACTCAATTCCAACAAAATGCTCTTAGAATCAACAGTTAACATCAGGTCACACAAGGATCCCAAAGAACAGAGCATGGCGTAACACCTGACGTCGTGTACACGGCCGACTCCCTCGCGCAGGTATACACTTCTCAATACTTCTGCGGCCGGGCACCTCGCCATACACGCCCCCCCCCCCCCCCCCCCCCCCCCCCCCCCCCCCCCCCCCCCCCCCCCCCCCCCCCCCCCCCCCCCCCCCCTCTCTCGCACAACTCCTACACCTCTAGCCCGCTTCTCCAGCGCTCCACACGGCTAATGCGTACAACCTCTTTAAAAGCAATCAAACAAATATGCAACAAATACAGTATAGGTATGCGCTTACAATTCAAATATAAATTACTATTAAATAATATATATATATATATATTAGAGGTTCCAGAACCCATATTAAATACACACATACATAGCGGTTACAAAATTGTACCAAAGTTATAATGCCGAGACGCGAGGCGTCTAAATTTTTTTGCACCTGATACAATTATAATGTTTTTTTTTTTTTTTTTTTTAAATTCTGAAGACAGTTAAATATGATGAAGATGTTGCCCAAAATAGTATACCATAAGCCATCATCGAATGAAAATAGGCATAATAAATTTGCACAAGCATTGTTGTATTTAATATACTTGCTAAGGTATGTAGCGAAAAGCATGCAGAATTAATTTTAGGGCTAATGACCTCTATATGTTAAGCACCTTTCAAATAGTTATCTAATTGCAAGCCTATGAATTTAGTATTGGTACTTTCATTAATAACTTTACCACCATAACATATACACAAATCATAATCCTCAGAGTTCTTGGTACGAAACTTAAGATAGGTAGTTTTGTCCAGATTGAGCATAAGCTTATTTATATCAAACCACTCCTTTCATTTTCTTATAACATCAGTAATGTCACTAACCAGTGATTGGTAATTTGCATGTTTAAAAAGAACACTTGTGTCAGCAGTAAAGAGAATAGTACCAGCTTTATCAGAAATGTATGAGGGTAAATCACTTATAAATAAAATAAAAAGTAAGGGCCAACAATAGATCCTTGAGGGACACCGTGTTTTACAAAACCAACAGCGGAGTACGAGCTATTATTATCAGAACCCAATACAACTACGTGTTGACATCTATTTGACAATTTTGATGAGAACCATTTTATTATGAATTTTGTATCCCATAGTAATGTATTTTATTCAAAAATAAATTATGATCCATGCAATCAAAAGCTTTAAATAAGTCGCAGATAAGACCTACCATACAGTTCTTATTATCAAGAGAATTGTATATGAATTTAGTTAGCAGTAGCCTCTTCAACTGACTTGCTACTGCTGAACCCATATTGCATATTTGACAGGAATTTATTAGACTCGAAATAAAAAGACAATCTTTTATTCATTAGCTTCTCCAAAATTTTTGCAAAAGTAGGTACGAGAGAAATTGGGCGATAATTTTATATTAACTCAACATCATTCTTTTTATGAAGTGGTTTAACAATAGTGAATTTGAGACGTTCAGGAAAAGTACCAGTTATAAATGACAAATTGAATATGTAACTAAGAGGTACACTAACGAGATCTACTGCAATAGGTTACTTGAAATTTGATCATATCCTGTTGAAGACTTAGCTGCCAAAGACCTTACTACTTTACATATTTCATCAGGTGAGGTAGGAGTAACAGTAAATCTTTGATTTATTCTTGGTACAGACTTCTCAATTAGATGTATAGGATAGCCATTTTCACTCCCATTATTTATTAGTTTTTCAACAGTTTTTATAAAATATGTGTTGAAATCGTTTGCTATTTTGGAATGGATCCTCAATTAAGTTGTTGTTTATGTAAGGGATTGTAACTACTTGTGTACACCCTGCGTGTAGTTTAGTTCGCTACACCCAGTAGCTCACTGCTCTCCATTGGTCAGTTGCCATCAGGCGACAACTGAGGTGTCAGCAACGTGTCCGCTGACCCGTCCCCGCCGCGCTCTGAGCGCGAGGCAGTTGTTAGTTAGCAGTCCGCACGGCCAGACGTGTATTGTATGTCCGTATGGCAAGTGTGGTAAGACGTCCGTGGAAATAGACGTAGGAGTGCTGTTCAGAGAGCACGGGTTAAGCGGCCAACTGAGGCAAACATAGTTATGTCAGACGAAGTAGATTCGTCAGTCGGTAGAGTCGTATGTAGACTAGAGAGACCTATACACTGGCTGCCGGTGTGCGCGCGTGAGTGCCCCACAGTGACACATCACCCTTGCTGTATAGTATGTGGGACAGCAGTATGTTAATAAATGGGTGAGACGTGCACCGTAACGTAACATGTTCTTGTTAATTGTGGCACCCGACAATCCCACGTTTAGGCTCTCTACCATCTGGGGCCTAGTGACGACATACTCAGGTGTCAGCACTGTCTAGCGCAATGATGATGAACCCGGTAACGCTTTAGGGCAGTTACAGTTTTGGTGTCGGAAGTGGGATGGCACCTGTTTATCTGTCGTTTGTCGGTATGCCGGAAGTTACAGTCTGTCGGAATCGTGTGACTGTAGTGTCGTATCGTGCCTAGTCGTGCTGGATGATCGTTATGAACATTTCCGAGTCTGTGTGTGTGTTCTGGATTGATGTATTACGGCACTACTAAAAACACGTTGCTACTGTGTGAACACATCGTGCAGTCGCAACATGTCTTAGATGCGCACCCAAGACGTTCGTGCAACCCGACCTCCGAGTCAGCACATGCTCGCCTCCGGTTAGTCTCTCTCCCCCCTTTCCTCCCATCCGTCCGCGCCAGTCGACCACTCCAGTCAGCAAGAAGCCGCGCGTTGCCTGTTCTCTTCGTCCTTCTTCTCTCTGCTCGTCCGTGTTTGTCGTCCGTCCTTATTTGACTATCTCTCGTCCGTGTTCACGTTACAGCAGTGTTGTAATTTTCGCATCGTCCGCCGCCGTTTGAAGTACCTGGAATGAAGATAACGCGAACCTCCGTGCCGCGCATCTACATGTATAGTGCAGCCTGGACCACGATATCACTGGAGTGAGGTGAGATGCTCTTTCCTGCTATTCTCTGCACGTTAGTCACCATGGCATCAACTGTAAACCTGGAAGGTCAAGAGCTTGACCTGCAAGCAGCACTGAAACAGTTAGCATCACGACTAGAATGCATAGAGCGCGAAAATGCTCAACTTAAGAGACGTGAAACCAGCACTCCTCTTAATGTAAATGGAAATAATTCTGATGTGTCTGGCGCTGTTCTAACACTTATAAGAAACTTCACTTTGTTGCCAACGATCCCAGTGTTTAGTGGCAAGTCAGAAGACAATGCGAAGGTATTTTTCATTAAAATTGAACAGGCTGCCAATGTTTGTAGTTGGTCGGAAAATGTATTGTTAGCACTCAGAATCGCTGGTGAAACTTTAAATTTTGTTCTTGCTGATAGTGCTTGCCAAGAAGCTAATAGTTATGAGCAGCTTAAGAAACATCTAGTAAAACATTTTGGTAGGGAACACACTACTCGTTTTTACAGGGAACAGTTGAGTCGTTTGGAAATTTTTGATCATGGATCTGTTGAACAGTTTGCTGAGAGGATATGTAAAATTAATGCCAAGTCATACGAGTTAGGTCCTAATAATGAACGGAATGAAGCTATTAAGCAAGAGGCTGATCAACGAGACCTCGATGCTTTCTTGAATGGGTTAAGGGGCGAAGTACGCAAGTTTACGCGTATTTCTCGCCCGCAAACTTTTAAAAGAGGCCCCTGAGTCTGCAATAAATGTTGTCGAGGCAGACAAACATCTCGATAAAGAGATGGAAAACACTGGTGCTGGTAAGTCAGTATTTGCCACGAAACAAGTAAGAGAAACATGTCATTTCTGCAACAAGGTAGGTCACAAGTTTAAGGATTGCCGCATGAGGGCAAAAGCATGTTTAGGTTGTGGAAAGTCAGTAAACATGGCACGTGAGTGTCCTAACAGAGAGCAGAAGTACAAGAAGCCAGATCCTCCTGCTAATGAATAAGGCAAGTTAAACTCTTGCATCGCTGGACCAGCCACGAGTCGCAATCCTCAGTAAGATGCATACCTGCAACAGTGTCTGATAATGACTTAAATTATTTAACAATTGTTGTGCGTTGCAGAGGTAGACCATTCAAGTTGTTAATAGATACTGGCGCTCAAGTATCACTTATGTGGCATCATGTTGTTGGAGACTCAGTCTTGAAGAGTCTCAGGAAGCCCACATTTTGTATTACAAGTCTTTCAGGCCGTAAGTTACAGAACTTGAGAGTAACGACTATTACTGTACAGTTAGGTGAACTAGCCTATGACATGTGTGTACAGGTCGTCCAGAGTAACTGTAAACGTTATGATGGCATAATTGGATTGGATTTTCTGACACACCAACGAGAAATTATAGATATAGCAAAACAGAGTCTGTTTTTGGGAAACATGATGTACTCCCTAGGTCAGAGCTCTGATGGGCAGACAGTACGAGCAAAGGATTGTTGCATGGAATTGATCACACCAGCACGTCCTTAGAAAGTTGCTCAGTCCCTAATACATTTATTAGCTGCCGAGAAAATACCGCCAGGTACAGGAAAATTAGTCCGTATTATGGTTCCTCTCCGAATTGTTCTTGAGAAAGATAACTGTACTGTTTTAGTAGATCCAGTTCGTGACTGCGATGTTATGAATAATCAGCATGGCTATGTAGCCAGGAGTATTACTACAGTTATTTTTTGTGAAGGAAAAGTAGAAGTGCTAGTAAACATTGTAAACATGAGTCGTGTTGAGGTAGAAATTCCTTGAGGTACCCAGGTAGCAGTGTTAGAGCTGCTGGATAAAGGAGATGTCCTTACTTGTTCTTGTTCCTGTTCTTGTTCACTTGATGCAGACGAGTCATTCGTCGGAGAAAACATGAAGTTATCAGAATGCTTGCAAAACATGAGGTTATGTGGTCGGGTAAATGCACATGAATCAGAGATAGATTTTTCCGGTAAGTTAAGTCATTGGTACATCCAGATGATCAAGCTAAAACTATTTTCATCACTACTACATGTGTTTACAAGTATGTTCGTTTGCCTTATGGCTTGATAAATGGTCCTGCAACTTTCCAGAAGCTTATGGACAGTGTTCTGAGAGGCTTAACACCTTCCCAATGTATGGTGTACATCGACGATGTAATAATTTTTAGTAAAGACATGAAGCAGCACATAGAACATTTGAAGTCAGTTTTTGACAGGTTGGACAAAGCTAATTTGCCATTATCATTGGAGAAATGTAATTTTGCTGTAAACGAATTGCGCTACTTAAGACATGTAATAAGTTCTTCAGGAGTGAAGCCTGATTCGAAACATGTTGAAGCAGTTCAGTGTTATCCTAGTCCTACGAATGTAAAGGAACTTCAGAGTTTCCTAGGTTCATGTAACTACTACAGTTGTTTTATTAAGAACTATGCTATTACAGCTAGACCTCTGACTAGTTTACTTAGAAAGGGAATTCAGTTTGTATGGACTCATGAGTGTGAGTAGTAATTTCTCGCCATTAAGAAGATGTTAGTATCATCTCCTGTTCTTGCTTATCCAGATTTTAGCAAGCCTATTATATTGGCTACAGATGCGAGCCAGTTTGCTATTGGTAGTGTTTGGTCACCCTGTGGCATATGCATCAAGATTAAATAAAGCTGAAATGAATTACTCAGTTACTGAGAAAGAACTCTTAGCAGTTGTATAGAGTGTTAAACATTTTCGTTGTTATTTGGTAGGGAATGAGTTCACCATTGTAACTGACCATGCCACTTTTAAGTGGATGTTAGGTTTAAAGGACACTAGTGGCAGATTAAAGAGATGGTCTTTACAGTTAAGCGAGTATGTTTACAAGATTCAGCATCGCCCAGGCAGAAAGCATAGTAATGTAGATTGTATGAGTAGGCGAGTTCGCAATGTAGAAGTTAGTGCTGAGGAAACTATGGGTGCAGAACAACAAGCTGACGAGGAGTACCAAGCATTTAGACAGCAGCCAAAATTTGTAGAACAGAATAGTCTTCTATTTAAGGAAACTCATTTAGGTTTGAGGTTAGTCGTCCCGAAGTCTCAACATGATAAGATCTTGAAAGAATGTCATGATTCTGTATATGCCGGTCACCGAGGTAAGAAAGCTACAAATCCTAAAGTTGCTGAAAGATACTGGTGGAAATATCGAAAACAAATGGTAGACAATTATGTAACTTCATGTATATCATGTAATCGCCGTACTACCCAAGGAAAAACTCGAGCTAATCTATTTGAACTACCTGAAACTGAGCGACCTTTTCAGAGGTTAGGCCTAGTTATCGTAGGTCCTATGCCAAGAACTGTAAGTGGAAATCGTTACATGTTGATCATCATTGATCATTTCTCGAGATATCTAGTAATGAAACCTCTTCCCGACGAAACAGCTGAAACTGTAGCCAGAACTTTCGTGTTTGAATAGATATTGAAATTTGGTGTCCCACATGCCATCATCACAGACCAGGGAACCAACTTCTTATCAGAACTCATGACTCAGCTATGCCAGTTGCTACGAGTAAAAAAAAAACGAGAACTAGCCCAGGACATCCACAAGGTAATGGAAGAACAGATCGTGTGCACAGGACAATTGCTTAAATTATTAGTCATTACGTCAGTAATCGCCATGATGATTGGGATGTGTATTTACCTTTTGTGTGTGCTGTATACAACAGTCAAGTGTATACCAGTACACAGTTGAGTCCTTACGAGATCGTGCATGGCATGAAGATGTCCACTCCTTATGAGCACCTGACTGTACCTCCTTCAGTTGGCAGCAGCCATGTTGCCGAGTTAGTAAGAAAACCGCGGCGACGTGTGGAAGTCAGTGAAGTAACACAACCATGTCGCGTTCCTACAGCAAGCTTTGCCAGTGTTGTAGTGGGGGCGGAGCGAGGCGGTGCGACGCTCCGCCACTGCTCTTGAGGCAGGAGCGGAAGCTCCGCCACTGCTCTTGAGGCAGGAGCGCAAGCTCCGCCACTGTTAGCAATTTTGTTATTATTTCTGCCAGTAAAACTGGGAAAATAGCTTTATTTTGCACCTTCAAACTCGAAGGTCCCCGGGGGAGGACCCCCGGACCCCCCGCTTTAATTGGAGCGGATGGATGAACCAATGGGTCTGAAATACTTAGAGCTCCGGCACTGAAAATTCTGGCACTGCAACACTGAGCTTTGCAGTACAACGAGAAGGCCATGAAGAGACAGTACAAGATTGGAGACCTCGTGTACCTGAGCAATCCAGTGTTACAAAAGAATCAAGGCAAGAAATTCCAGCAATTGTGGAAAGGGCCATATACAGTTATTGAGGTGTGCTCTGCAGTTACCCTCAAGCTTCAGTTGCCTTTCCGCTCCATCATCGTTCATGTGAACCGAGTCAAGCCGTACACAGGTATTGCCACGCCGCCTTCTGAACCTGATGACCACGACCGTCCGAGAGGAAGACCGCAGAAGCAACCTCCAGTTCCGCCTGCAGTCAAGAAGAAGCTACGACCTCCTGCGACTCAGTCAGCCGCAGATCCTGTGGTTACGCCACCCCGACGCCGAGCAGTAACGAAGATTCCCTCCCCTAAACCACCATCATCACCCGTGAGACCCCCCATGCCCTACAACTTGCGAAGACGTCCTTGAAAATGTTTAACGTGTGTATAGTGTTGTGTAATATTTTTTGCTTTGTTCTTGCGTCTGAAATACAAGTGCGTCAGTCCAATGTAGGTATAGTGTTTGAACGTCAAGGTGATGCTATTGTGTCAGACAGTGAGTACTTAGTTGTAATGAATTTTAATATTTATGCTTTGTCTCAAGAATGTAGGTTACTAGGTGATATGTTACATCAGAATACGGTGCGCATCAAAATGTGTATCATGATTGTATAGATTCTAATGGGTATGGTAGTAATTTCAATATTGCCTTATCTCAGTTGCGTGGTGCATATGATAATTTCAAAGCAGAAGTTGATTGTTTCATGTATTTGCTTCCAGACCGTAATGTTAAAATAAGAAAGGAACGAGGTTTGTTTGATCTAGGTGGTAAAGTAATTAAAGCCATGTTTGGTACAGCAACTTTTGATGATTTGGAGCAGTTGAATAAGCATCTTGAATATGTCGATTTGAGTTATAGAAATACAGCTTCTGATGTAGCAAATAATGTAATTCTTTTGAGAAATTTGGAAAATAATTATTTGTACTGGAATGAATGTGAATGCTTCTCACTGTGACTTGATATCTAATCGTTTTAAAGCTCTTGCTACAGTCAATGATGTAATGTATTTGAATGTCACTTATCCTGTTTTACATATACCAGAATTTCAGTTTAACTTCAACCCAGAAAGAGTATTTGGTTGGTTACCAGTAAATTTAATAGTAGATAAAGCTATATGTTGTCAGAAATCGACGAGAATTTACAAAGAAATTAATACAGTGTACCATATAGTCAGATAATGCGCCTTGTAAATAAGCGTGAAACCAGTTTAGCTGATGTTTGTAGCATTCTTAACGTATGTTCAGTGTGTATTCTTGGTATTTCTGTTGTTATTCTAGTGGTCGTGTTTAAGAAATGCTACTTGGTTAAGTTCATGACAATCAGTTCTACAGACTAGAAGGGCGTAACCGCCTCTGAGGTAAAAGTTGTGTGGCCTAGTGCCAGTGAGCCAAGTTCAGCAGCTGAACAGTAGTCTTGTATCACTTGTGTTTTTACTTGTATCTGGGTTATGTATCTGTGTGTTTACGTTGAGTGTCGCTATGGGCTCCACTCTTCAAAGAGGAGGGTAAATGTAAGGGATTGTAACTACTTGTGTACACCCAGTGTGTCGTTTAGTTCGTTACACCCGGTAGCTCGATGCTCGCCATTGGTCAGTTGCCGTCAGACGACAACTGAGGTGTCCGCGGGCCTGTCCCCGCCGCGCTCTGAGCGCGAGGCAGTTGTTAGTTAGCAGTCCGCGCGGCCAGATGTGTCTTGTATGTCCGTATGGCAAGTAAGACGTCCGCAGATATAGACGTAGGTTCGCTGTTCAGAGAGCACAAGTTAAGTGGCCAGCTGAGGCATACATAGTTATGTCAGACTAAGTAGATTAGTCAGTCGGTAGAGTCGTATGTAGACTAGAGACCTATGCACGGGCTGCTGGCGTGCAAACGTGAGTGCCCCACAGTGACACGTCACCCATGCTGTATATTATGTGGGACAGTAGTATGTTAATAAATGGGTGAGACGCACACAGTAACGTAACATGTTCTTGTTAATTATGGCACCTAACAATTCCACGTTTAGGACCTCTACCATCTGGGGCCTAGTGACTACGAACTCCGGTGTCCGCACTGTCTCGCGCAGTGATCATAAGCCAGTGCAACTCTTTAGGTTAGTTATGTTTACTTGAATTGAAATAGATGAATTTTTATTTTTACATTTACCTGTTTCAAGTTTAATTAAATCCCAAGCCGTCTTTACTTTGTTTTTCGACTCTGCTATCAAGCCTTAATAATGTTATTTTTTGTATTCATAATGACTTTATTTAATATTCTGCAATAATTTTAAAATACTCTTTAATTTTGCTATCACTGGATGATCTACAAGCCACATAGAGTTCGTAATTCTTTTTACATGAAATTGTAATGCCTTTAGTTAGCCATTGCTTGTCTTTAAAATTCCTAATATTTATAAACTTAATAGGGAAATCAGCTTCAAATAGTGTACAGAATGTTTGTGAAATAACTTAAATTGTAGCCTAACATCATCAGTTATGAAAATTTCTAACCAGTTTTCATTTATTAAATCTGATCCGAATTGCATAATTGATGCATTGTTCATAGTAATGATTTTTCTTATTTTAGAGCCCTTTATGATGTTACTCAATTGTATCACAAGTCTGTGAGCTCAATCACTTGGGCGTCAATGATCCGACAAGGCATTTATTAGAGGTTTTATGCTATAGTTACCTAAATTATTGGCTTCAATAAAAAATATTGTCTATAGTAGATGAGGAATTAGCTTGTATGTAAAACGGGGTGAATATCACCAGTTTTAAACTTTGTCAAATCGTAGTTCAATAGCATATGACGACGTTGCTTACAAATATTTGTTTTAAGTCTTATCTTGGGTGGTAGTTTCTAAATGTATAATGTATATGTTTTTATTAAAATTGCTTGTGTTTTAAATTAATATTTTTTTTACTGTTGCAATTCACCTTCCGATTGGGGTGAATTGCAACATCAGTGTTTTTGTAATGGATGTTGCTAGTTACACGTCTGTGAGGGTGAAATGCAACGGCATAATCAGAAATAGATTTATATTACAATAATTTCAAGTACTTCTCACCAACTTTACATAATTTCCAAATATTCCCAAAAAAGGTCAGCAAAACATAAAATGACACAAAATTTACGTGTAAATTCAGAATCATATTTCTATTGAACTTTGTTATTGCCTAGGTGACAGTTTTAAAATCACACTTCATTGCCAGTTTTGAGACATAAATTAACTCAGTTTTGAAGTCACAAATTTACTATTGCCACTTTTGTGATGATGTTGAAAATTTTAATACGCGCCTCTTCTTCAAGACAGAAGGGGGTTTTACTTTACCCACAACTTAAGAAAAAGAAAATTCACAAACATCTAAAACTGGAGGATACACAAAAAGGCCACCATCAATGGGATCTTTAGAATGAACTTTCTTCTCTCTCAAAAAACTCCTCTGAAACATGCCAGCTTCTTGTTCTGGTGATTTTTGCACCACACCAATATAAAATTGGCTGAGAAATTGTACTAGCAACCAGTCTCCTTCTTTCACATGATCAATCTGTAGGCCTACAACAGAAACATTTTCGAATTTGTTGCCATTTCGTATCACATGAGGTTGTTCCAACGTCTGAAGGGATGTGGACGACACCTCCAATTCAATCTCTTCCATTATATAGGTGATTGGTTCTGATATTTCAGGCACAGCACACTCCTCGGGATCATAAATTTCTTCCGAATCACCACAGAAATCCATTCCTTGGACACTTCGGCTAGGCACAACTTGAACTTTTTTCTCTGCTGACGTCGTTTTGGTAGGTCATCGTACCGCATTGACTGCAATATGTTAACTACAGCATCTTCAACAACAGCAGCAGTTGTTTCACTGGGATGCTGACTGTTGTAGTTGTATCTGTAACACTGACTATTAAATTTGTTTGACAGTGAATAAGTGATGCATATATGTATCTGTTGTACTATTATAAAAAATTAACATTTTAAAAGTAAACGTGCAGTTACATTTTAATGTTTTTGTAAAATTCATCAAAGTATTTTGTGAGAACCACATATTGTATATAGGAATCTTCAAGTGTGAAGAATTAACTAGCCAAAATGGAAAATAATTTAGTCTCACAGTCTCTGCCTTCTCCACCTTACTACACAAATCACTTAAGCAATTCTTACAGGGTCTAGGCTTCTGGGTTGTAGCCGCGTCAATGTCGCATTTCTTCCCGACGTTTCGGACAGCATTGCAGCTTCCATCTTCAAGGGTGAACTTTCTAGTCGCAGTAACTATTTCCTTCTGAGCCTCTGCTAATCCGCTAATCAAAAGTGGTGGGCACGAACTACTAATAAAATCTGTATTTCATATTTGTACCTCTGTATGCTTAAGTTACGTGAACGTCTGCGCTTCCCATATAAAATGTGAACATGATGTGGATGGTGTGAGTATGGTAGTCATGTTGGGTCACCTGTGCACATACGCATGTTTTGTGCATGCGCACATGGGCAAGTTTCCCTGTGGTGATCTCATAATATGCATGGCCTAGGTGTGGTTAACACTCTCGAAGTCCTTCTGCCTTTATATACTGCAGACTGTACCTGGGTGTTCTCTGGTTGGCTAAGGCTGTCGGCCAATTCCTTAGCCTGTGTTAAAGTAATTTTAATAATTCCAGGCATCTGCTGAAGAAATTTCTTCTTTAAGAAAACTACTACAATTTATTAAGTGGTTCGCATACACGAGGAAATATTCTTTTGTGTTTTTTGACAAAAAATTACATGTTGTATGATATGCTGCATTAAAAATAATAATTGAGGGTGTTGTTACATAGTGTATAGGTGCAATTATTATTTGATAATTCAATATTGTTAATGAAATTGAAACGTATAACCATTTAACGCAATTATTTATTTTCGTTCAGATAATAATATTCTTAATTATCGAGTTCTTTGTAAATCTGTAAGATATATTAAATCTTTACAGTAACTGACAAAAAACTTATGCAGTGAATAAATAGTTTACTCCTGGATTACTTGACGTGTATTTTATTTCGAAAACCGAGTTAACTAATATTCTTAAAGTATTAAATCATTTTTATGTTGTAAGATTTGTAAAAGTAACAATTACCAATAATATCATAAATACCATTGTGCTAATTGTTATTATTATTATTTACGTTTGCCTCATGTTCTTGAAGTTATTTTAAAAATACCTGTGCATTGTTGACGGTACGTTACTCAAGAGCATGATTAGGTCTGTGAAACATTGGAAAATGTCGGCTACGTGTTTGAACAACATTTGTGTACAGATTTTTGTAATTACAATTGCTGAAGTAGTCATTTATTGTCAGTAAAATACGTATATCCATTGCTTTACAGCCACAATTCACTTGGAATAATTCCGCTGTAAACACTTCAGTTTATCACCATAGCAACTGCAAAGCGCACACACCATCTACTTGCCGCAACGATCACGCACTCGGCCTACTTTTCAAACTGGCTGGCAAAAACCACTCTAATTCAGACTCAGTTTTGTACGACCTGGTTGTCTTTTACAGAGCTACAGCTCAGACACTGATAAACTTATCTTAAGATACTTTTCGTTCGTTCATAACTACTTCGTGGTAAGTTGACATTACAGAAATAAGAAATATGGTTATACATTTAACTCTTGTCTTGTCGATTACGAATATGGTTATAGCGGTATGCTAGTGCCTTGCTTACTGATAGTTATAGTAACGTGAACACTGAATAGAACATTATATTAATTTGAAGTGTCCCTTTAATAAGAATACAGCAAGGAGTGTCGTTAATAAGTGACTGGCAGTCCCAAAAGCAACTGGCTAACATTTGGATTTGCTGTATACTTATTTCCAGAGCCAATTACATGTATTCATCCTAAAAGTTCACGGCAACGGTAAACTATTACAACCTATTATCATAATATAATCTGAGAGCCATATATTTAGTTATTTGTAATCAGCAAAATTTTTATTTTATTTAGTCTTGCGATTATCAATTTTTTGTGGTAAGAATCCAGCTTTGGCGATATATTATTTCTTAGATTAATAAAGACCTTAAACTGAACACAGCTGTATTTCAGTTTCGCAAGTTATTCATTTCGCAAGAGAAAATTTGTAACATTCCTTGCCTTTAATTTCTAACACACTATGTTTTAAATAGTTGATATTCTCATGAGATTGAATAAAAACTGAAAAAAAAAAAAAAAAGAAAAAAAATCTTATGGCAAAAAAGCAGGTTTCGTTACAAAAACTTTTATGAAATAGGGGTCTTAACTTTAATAGGTTTAGTTTCCATCTTTAATTAACACTTCAGGTCATTCATTATTTACTATTGTGTACATCATATGTTGCTATGAACATATATGTTCAGCAAATGTCATTAAAAAAAATGTATGTCCATACAAATGTCTTATAGTATATACGCTTCTCTTAATCGTCTTCTCTCTCGCTCGTTCTCTCTACGTCCCACCAGTCTCTCCTTAGTCCTTCATTTGTATCTCCTTCTTATTCGGGAGAACTTGAGTTCGATCTCCGGCTCCGGCCATCCTGATCTCGACCCTGAACTCCTCTCCCAGCTTCTGTCATTGTACTAAATTGTGTCTCACCGTCTCTTATGACCTCGCAGCCGACGAGATGTAAAGCCCACTTACCTTATCTTTGGATCTCCTAGGCCGCAATTGCTTGTCGTCCCTGACGTCAGCCTCACTCGTCGCCATCAATGTCACTCGATGCTCTGCCCACGCACTCGTAGATCCCTCAGCACTCGCTCAACTTGGAACTCCAAACGCTCTAAAACTCTCGAGTTCACGGGAAATCGCCTTTATACAGACTCGAGGCAATTTCCAGAAAGTCCCTCCACCGAGGAGGTCAAGAAAGACCTAACTCGAACGTTATGAAAGTAAACCACTCGTTATCTTGTAGGTAGCTCGAAATTTTGTAACCCTCTCCGATGCGACCTCGAGTCGCTAGAGAGTTGGCTTGCCAGCTGTTATAAGTTGTTGCAGAACATCGTCTAAATAGCAGTTAACTGCCAGTGTATCACCTTCCCGGTCGCCGCACTGGGAATAAACAAGTCACGCATCAGCCACGAGGCACAGAGAGCTCAGAAGTTATGTCTGGTATTGCGTTGCCTTCAAATTACCTGTTGCCAGGCTCGTCGCAGAATGTTTGAAACAAGCACATCTGTCACTACAAGAAATATTGGGGCGTTACAAGCATACACAGTGATAAACATAAATTCATAATTTGTACTTGATCTGCGATGATTTGTGACCACCTTAAGGCTCACAGTAGTTATTTACATCTAGTTACTACATGATAATATTACTGAAAATTCTATTATGATATACACTTACGTAAAGATATTTAGATCTTAATATTTTAAGTAAGCTTGATTAATTTTGAAATTGGTTTTTGTCTTTTAATAAAAAAAATACTCTTATTGTAGTTTTCCCACTACATTTTGGTTTTTGAGTAACGAATTATTATCTTTCTAGACCTGTGCAATTTTTTGAACAGTTTTGTTTTAGGACTGCTGGCGACCTATTCATATTATAAACGGCATTTTGGAGTGATACTTCATACAAGAAAAATTTCGCCACTGTCACTTTTACAATTATGTGATCTCGAGTGATATTTCTCACTTAGGGTATGCCAAATAATTCCCTTTACAGTTACTTCTTAATGCGTTTATCCTGCTGTACGATTAATGTTGTATGATATCCTTGCAATTACTTATTTTAACATGTTATTATTATGCAAACAAATACTAAGCTGGGTTACACGTTGTTTCCCAGAAAATATTCTTCCGATAAATCGTATCTTCTTATGGTATTATTAACTTCAGACATAAGAATATTTTAAGGTAAAAA